>JAOXNR010054827.1:0-11953 GCA_028571225.1 Parsonsia alboflavescens | reverse complement strand
TTGAATACATTACAAGGTTCTTCAACTTGTCAATCATCTTCAAGCATAACTTCTTCAATCTTGTCAAGAACTTCAAGCTGTTTCAAGTTGTTCTTCATGGTCTAGCTTCAATAGTAACCTTGCTACTTTCATCCTCATACTTCCATGCTTATGCTTGAAATATAGATCTTTGTACAAGAACTCCCAATCATTATTAATATCATCTTCAATCCCCAAAAAGTCTTTCTTCATTCTTGATCTTCCAACCTTGTATTAACATAAACTCCTTTATTCCATATGCATCTTGATATGAGATCTTCCATGAATTATAGCATGCCATGTATGCTCCTTGATCTCCATCATTTAGCTAATGAGTCATTCACTCTTGGAAAGCAAATGATTGAAGAGACATTGGTAATCAAAACTTTGACATCGCCTCCAGAATGGTTCGATCACAAAGTAACTGCAATTGAAGAAGCAAAAGATATTGATACAATCAGTTACGACGAGTTAATCGGTTCATTACAAGAATTTGAGACGAACTTAAAGCCAAATCGAAAGGACAAAAGTATTGCTTTTCAAGTTGCTGATCCCATTGATCCAGAAATTGATTGTTCTGAAGACGTTCAGCAAGCAATGTTCCTAATCTCGTGAAATTTCAACAAAATGTACAGATGAATCAAAGGCAAACCAAACTCTGGTCAATTCAAAAATAATACCGAAAATTGAAAATCTTTTGATAAGTCACCTTCTAATTGTACAGATTCTAATATCAGGACTAACAAAGGAATCCAGTGTAGGGAATGTTATGGATATGGCCACATTCAGGGTGAATGTGCAACCTATCTCAAAAAACATAAGAAGTCGTTTGTTACTACCTGGAGTGATGTTGAACAAACTGATGAGGATGAGGAAAGAACTGAACAAACAGTTAATTTCGTTGCTCTACATGGTGAAGTTGTTTCATGAAAATGTGTTAATTCAGGTATGACAAATGTAGAACTCAATGAAGAAACAAAGGTAAGACAATGCTTTCTAGAATTAACTGATATGGACAGTGACAGTGAACTCACTCACTCCTGATGAGATGCTAGAAGCATACAAAGAATTGATCAAACGGTGTATTAAACTTAACGAACTAAATAGAGAGCTAGAGCCTAAGGTAAAAACACATTGTTTGAAAAAGAACAATTGTTAACTAAAATCAATATTTTGATTGCAGTTTGTGAAGTAAAGGAGCAGAAATTTCAAAAATTATTAAAGGGGCATGACAATACGATGAAAAATGTGAGGATAATGAATAATGGCACAGATAAATTTGATCAAATATTGGTAGAACAACGACAGCCATATGATCATCGAGATTTAGGCTATAATAACAGCCATGATCATGTTCAATGACCAGCTCTTAGAATAGAGAAATCTAAGGTGGAAAAACCACCATCACCATGTACTGATATACATAGGTATGCTGTCAAAGGTAAAACAAAAAGTGTTTGTACCTACTTGTCACTACTGTTTTAAAAAAGGGCATATTAGACCCAACTGTTTTGAGATGTTATATAGTTCCAGTTCATAGATGCCATTGACACAGGCTTGGAAGGACATGTTTAAACAAATTTGGGTTAAGAAAAATAGATATAGATGTTTGGCAGGCTTTATGTCCTTAAGAGTGTCTGATTCTAAATTATGGTTTTTTGATAGTGGTTGCTCTCGTCACATGACTGGTAGAAATAATATTTGATAGATTATCGTGAGTGTAATCTTGGCCAGGTTACTTTTGGTGATGGTAAACAGGGACAAATCTTGGGAAAAGGAACTCTTATGGTAAAAGGGATGCCACATCTTCCTAATGTGTTTTTAGTAGATGGTTTTCAAGCCAATTTGATTAGTATAAGTTAGCTGAGTGATGATGAGTTGTTTGTTAAGTTCACGAAGAATGCATGTCACGTCTATGATGAAAATATGAACTGTGTATTGATTGGGAATAGGTTTGCAAGCAATTGCAATACTACTGGTACAACTATATGTTGTAACAATGTAAGTTATGATAATATTAAATTGTGGCATGAGAGATTTGGACATATAAACTTCAAATAACTGACTAAAATCTCTGTTACAGGTGTTGTCAAAGGAATTCCTAACTTCGGAGCAAATAAAGGTGCAATGTGTGACGCTTGTCAACTTGGAAAATAGAAACATCAACCACACAAAGCTGTCAACTTTATTACTACTCCTCGTCCACTTGAGCTATTATATATTTATATCATGGGTCCTATGTAGGTTGAAAGTGTGGGAGGTAATAAGTATGTGTTTGTATATGCAAATGATTTTTCAAAATTTACCCGGGTAGATTTTCTTGAGGAAAAAATCAAATTCATTTGAATCATTGAAAAGCTTATCCATAAGATTAATCATCGAAAAAACTAATGTTTATGGAAAAATTGTTCACATTAGAAGTCATCATGGAAAAGAATTTAAAAATACAATTTTCAATAATTTTTGTGATGATCATGACATTTTGCATGAGTTCTCTGCACCAAAAACACCACAACAAAATGGTGTTGTAGAAAGGAAAAACAGGACTCTAGAAGAAATGGCTAGGGTAATGTTATATGCTAAAGAAATACCATCAAAATTTTGCGTTGAAGTTATAAATACTACCTATTATATCATTAATTGTGTCTATTTCAAAGCAGGAACAAAGTTGACTCCCAATGAAATATGGAAAGGAAGGAAACCAAACGTTCATTATTTTCATGTCTTTGGAAGTAAGTGTTTTATTTTAAATGATAGAGACAGGTTTGGTAAGTTTGATCAAAAGAGTGATGTTGGTATTTTTCTTGGATATGCAACAAATAGTTAGGCGTATAGAATACTTAATCAACGTACTAGAAAAATCATGATCTACTAATGTTGTGTTTGATTAACGTACAGGGATTTTACCATTGCCAGAATATAAAGAAACAAAGAAATCTTGTACCCAAATGACAGGACAACAAGAACAATCAACAGATGAAGAGCAGGGTTCCCCCAGTAACTCAGAGAAGTCCAGTATCCAATTTGAGACAGTTCAATCCACAAGAAATCATACAAGTTCAACAGATGATAGAATCTAGGCAAGAACAGAGACACAAATAGAAACAGGTAAGAAGGTTGAGAGACAAATCTCCTCCAGAATACAAAAAGCACATCCATTGGAAAAGGTAAAAGGAGATTTGGAGGAAGGAATACCCTCAAGAGGTAAGGCTAAAGTTAACTATAGAGAGATGATTAGCTCTGTTTGTTACATATCTACTATAGAAAGCAAAAATGTAAATGAAGCCTTGAAAGATGACTTTTGCATTAATGCTATGCATGAGGAATTAGAACAGTTCAATAGGTCAGATGTTTGGTCATTAGTACCAAGACCTGAAAATATGAATATCTTTGGTACAAAATGGATTTTTAAGAATAAAACGGATGAGTTTGGACATGTTGTTAGAAGTAAAGTCAGATTAGTAGCTCAAAGATATGCACTAGTAGAAGGTATAGATTTTGATAATACATTTGCACCTATGGTGAGAATGGAATCTATTAGGTTGCTGTGATGTGTTGCTTGCCTTCATCAGTTTATGTTGTATCAAATGGATGTCAAAAGTGCCCTTCTTAAATGGTATTATTGGTGAAGCGGTCTATGTTGAACAACCAGAGAGCTTTATTGATCCCAAATTTCCAGATCATGTGTTTCAATTGAAAAAGGCATTATATGGTTTAAAACAAGCCCCTCGAACATGGTATGAAAGGTTAACAAAATATCTGTTGCGATAGGGTTACGAACTAGGGGGAATTGATAAAAACTTGTTTGTAAGACGATTCTTTAAGGCTATTTTAATTGCTCAAATTTATGTTCATGATATTGTTTTTGGTTCTACTTCTGTTCAACATGCCGATAGCAATTGACACAAGAATTTGAAATTCTTATGGTTGGTGAATTGACATATTTTCTGTAATTGCAAGTTAATCAATTTGCAGATGGGATATATATCTCACAAAGTAAATACGCTAAAACCTTGGTTAAAAAATTTGGTCTCGAAAATGCTAAAACTGTAAGAACATCAATTTGTACTAATCTGAAACTATCTAAAGACGATGCAGGAACAATAGTGGAATCAAGTCTGTATCGAAGTATGATCGGGAGCTGGTTGTATCTTACACCAAGTAGACTAGACATATGTCTCAGTGTTGGCATTTGTGCCAGATATCAAGCAAATCCCAAAGAATCTCACCTGATGGCAGTTAAAAGAATTATTTGCTATGTCAATACTACATGACATTATGGCATTTGGTATACAACTAACTCCACAGCATTTTTTGCAGGTTTCAGCTATGCAGACTATGTAGGAAACTTGGATGATCGTAAGAGTACTTCTGGAGGATGTTTCAACCTTGAAAACAATCTGGCTTCATGGTACAACAAAAGCAGAACTCAATTGAATCATCAATTGTAGAAGCTGATTATATTGCTGCTAGAAGTTGTTGTACAAAATTACTATGGATGCAACAAATGCTAAAAGATTACAGTATTGTATAAGATATGTTTATTGTGTTTTGTGACAATAAAAGTGCCATTGATATATCTAAGAATCCTGTTCAGCATACTCGCACTAAACACATTGACATAAGACATCATTTCATTAGAGAATTGGTAGAAACTAAGACTGTCGTCATTGAGCATGTGTCAACGGTAAACAACTGGCTGACATTTTTACTAAACCTTTGGATTCTAAAACATTTGAATAGTTGAGGAAGGCTTTAGGAGTCTATTTTCCAGATATTAAATAACACTAGTATAATAGTTGCTCCATAGTATAATAGTTCAGCAGTATTATCTTGTTTTGATTTCTTTTCATTATTATTGTTGAAGATTTATCATTCTTAAATTTCGCTTATAGGCAATTTGTAAAAATAACTTTCATCAAACTAGAGTTTTAACTTTTTTACACAGACATGATTGATTTCTTCAATTTTCCTTAAAAAAAAAGCCGAGGAGGAACAGGGGAATGTCATTTAATTTCGGCTAAAATTGCTTATTTTTTGAGAAAAGAGTTACCTCTATTTGTGATTGTGTGAAAACTATCTCAGATATGCCAAGGAGGAACAAGGGAATGTCATTGATTTCGGCAAAATTTGATTATTTTCTGAGAAAAGAGTTATCTTCACTACAGGTTCAGCTAGCTAAACATAATCAAAATCATCATTGCAAAAAGGCACCCTAATGGTTGTGTGAAAACTATCTCAGATTGAGGGAAATGAGTTTTCATCATGTACACACAACTTCACTAAAATTCTAGTTGATTGATAAATTATTTTTCTCTCTCTATATTCTTAATCTAAGTTTACTAACCTTTGCGATGACACGGGAAATTGATCTTAGCAGGATAATCAAGCTAATCCTACCATACTTAAGGTGACTGCCATACTTATTTTTTTAAAATAATAATAATATTTATGATTTGCTTCAAAAGTTTTTCCATGGTGATCTTTTGTTTAAACTCTATTGGTTAGTTTAATGTCCTTGACAGTTAAAATACCTTGATCCATGCTCATGTCTTCTGTATTCATGTCTATCACTTTGAAACTTGGAAAGTTTTTTCTTTTAATTTCACTAAACCCTTTTATCCAATATGTATGCACTAATCCCAGAGCATGTTTCCTACATTAGGATACTTATGATTGTCAAAGAAGGGTTTTTCAGTGTTCTTCTCTTCTGGTTTTTCTTCACCATTTGGTTTTATTTCTTTGTCAATATTCACAAGGTTTTGTAGAAATTGTTTGTCTGTGCCTTCAATTCCACTATGGTGCATGTTAAACAGGTTGCCAGGAAGAAGAAAGATGGTGTCACTATTATTTCATCAACATCTAGTTCCACACCTCCACCTGTCGTGACTCCACCTCCTACCAAAGTGACTCCAACCAGTGGTCCCGGTGACATCTCTGGTCTCCCTCAGGATCCGCGACTTCAGAAGGTCCAATTGGACTTTCTATATTGATGGTCTGGTGTGTGATTTTTATGACAATCTGTATGAAATTCAAAATGTTGAAAGTCCTCTGTTTGAGAGGGTTTATGTCAGTGGTCATGTGTTTGATTTTTCTCCAAGCTTGATCCGGAATATTTGGGTTTTCCAAATGTTGATACAATTTCTAGGTCAAGAGAATCTTCCTCTTTGAATTTTGATAATACTGCTTCTAAGATGACTAGAGGTCACATTCATCAATGGCCCCTTGCCTTCCCTGCACTCATTATTTTATTGTTTTTGCTGAACATGCACAACTATCATGTTCTCTTGATCAAGGACAACACATATTTGATTGTATCTATGGCTATCAACAATGGGACAAGACCTATGGGAGTCTGCCCTAGGCTCTTACAACTTCAGTTGATGATTCCACCTCTGCTTCTTCATTACCTGACTAAAGTTTGGCATTCTTGTTGGCAACAAAGGGGAGAAAATTGTTGGTGGTTTTTGTTTTGTGTTCTTTGCTCTTTGATCTGTGGTTCTGGGATATATTGTTACCTTTGTGCTTTGCTTCTGGGATATTACTACATTTGTTTCCTTCAGGTGTTTTGGATGATAGTATTTCTGGTTATGTTTTACTATGTTGTTATTGATATTGCAGATTCCCTATTATTATATTACCGGTACTTTGGTTCCTACTGCGTTATTAAATTAACCTTGGTTTTGCAGATTCTAATTTTTATGGTTATTGATTCAAAAACCTTAGTGTTTATGTGTTTGCGAAAATAAAGCCAAAGGGGGAGTTTGTTAGATATTTGTGTTGGCTATTATTTTTGAAACTTAGAGTCACACGGTTTTTGAAGATCTAATGAGATACTGATGTATTGGTTATGAGCTTTACAGATTGTTTAAATTAGTGGTTGAGTTGAATTAGGAAATTATTAAGATCTTTAGGATTCTCTAAAGTTATCCTTAAGATTAAGAGCTGATTTATTTGATATGGTATCTCTTAAGATTTTTGAAGTTTGATATTCCTTGATTGATTATCCTAAATTGATATTTCCTTAGTTATCTAAATTAGATACTTATTTATATATTGTAAGAATTTTTTCCACAAAGACTTTCAGCTTTTGAATGAAATCCTTATGGATTCAAGGATACACAAAACTTTGAGTTTGTTAGAGCTCTTCTAGAGTTCTTAGTTAAACTTTAGGCTTCTCAATGCTTGGCTAGGGTAATTGAGTTGAGTTGATAGGACTCAATCCATTAGATCATAGTAGACGACAATTGGTCAATGGTTCTAGCTTGAACCACTTGTTGAAGTCTTGGTGAAATTTTAGATTATGTGTGATCTTGTGTTTGGATAGATGGATGAGAAATATTCCAGACATAATTGAAGAATCACATGATTTTTTTGTATCAAAGCTTAGGCTATTCATCAAGAGGTTTGCCTATCTTTATTTGCTTTCTTGTTTAAGTGTTTAGATATTATTTGTTTCATCGAAAAATTTGAGATCTTAGTTTTTTTTATGTTTGTTCCTTACATTAGTCTTCATTTCTTCTTATGATCTTTGTGGAATTGTGTAGTAGATCTAAAAATCAAGGGCAATTCAATTTTTTTTGTGAATCTAATTCTCCCCCCTTCTTAGCAAAATCGAAAAGAGTACAAAAAAAAAAAAGAAAAAAAGGAGAAAAGAGAGATCGAAGATCTCCAAAGTTGAAAACAAAAAAATCTATCAAAAAAAAAATCCATAAAGAAAAGTGCCAGAAATTCGGCTGAAAAATCTGAAAATTATGAAGTTGAGTGCCATTGTTTTGATGTTTGACTTGTTGGGAAGAGTTTGAGATATGACATGCTTCATAGATTTATCTAATTGCCAACTTGAATTGTGAGAATTGGGACACTGTCAACTGAAATTCTAGAAAACTTGTATCACAAGTTTCTTTGTCCTCAAGGTGTCTGCTATATTGCCCTTCATCTAATTTTCGTTTGATTCTAAGTTCTGATCATCTACTTTGAGCTTAATGACTATTTTCTTTCAAATTCTTATAAGTTGGTCAATATGAGCTACTTGTTTTGAGTTTTTGATGCTTGAGTTGATTGCCTTGGTGAGAGGTTATACACAATTTTTGTTTTAGGAAGTTGATTAGAAGATACATTATGTCAAAAGAAGTTGCAAGTGCATCAATTGCTTCTAGTGTGGGAGAGGACAATGCTTCCATGTCTTCTATAAATGAAGTCTTACAAAGGATGACTTTGGAGCTGGGATCACTTAGAATATACATGAGAACCATGAGACAAGATCTTAGTACAAAGATTAATAGAGCTGACAAGTGTGAACTTGAATGAACTTAGGAACTACCCAATAGTCATCTTCTACTTTCAACCTTTTCCCTCGCATAATAAAATCACATGGTTGATCTCTACAACGGACAATATAAGGGTCCGAACTGGATTATCTCAATTTGATACCAAAGTTGTCCTTTATAGCATACATCTCTATTTTGGTTTTCATCTCTTCCTTGCTTATGAATATTCTTCCCCCTTGTAGATTGGATCAAGGATCAGAAATGTGTCCCCGGCTAGAACGTCATGCATACATGCGGAAACATCTGTAGGGATGGTCCATAGTGGGAGTGATGCAAGAACAATATCGAAAAGAATGACTACACAGAAGAAAAGTGGGAAATTTGTGAAAACTCTATGGTTTTCGGAAAAATGACCAAAGCCGAAAATTATCAATAATAAAAAAGCTATCGAAAACTAAGACAAAAGAAATAATTAAAACCCTAAACGAAACCTAAACCTAGTCGGAACTTAAAAATAATGAAATTACAAAAATACTCCTAAAACAACAAATTAAGCAAATACC
Organism: Parsonsia alboflavescens; assembly: GCA_028571225.1. Classification (NCBI taxonomy): domain Eukaryota; kingdom Viridiplantae; phylum Streptophyta; class Magnoliopsida; order Gentianales; family Apocynaceae; genus Parsonsia; species Parsonsia alboflavescens. The sequence goes on along the minus strand of JAOXNR010054827.1, from coordinate 3,102 downwards.
CCTAAAAACATAAAAACGCCCGAAACTCCATCAAGATGACTAGCAGTGTGTCTTGCTTGTTGGGCCATTTCGGGTCACCCAGTCAAATTTAAGCCCATTCCAAGCTCGGACTAGTGCCTCGGGAATACTGCCTGGGCATCATCCTCCCCCGGCTAGGAAAAGATTTGCCCTCGAATCTGACTCGTCCTCGCCAACTGCATCAATGATTAATTCTTCCTCATCCTCAAACAGGTAAGGTGACAAGTCAGCAACATTGAAAGTACCCAACACATTGTAGTTGCTTGGAAAGTCAATCTTGTAGGCATTGTCATTAATCCACTCCAACACCTTGAATGGCCCATTTGCATGTGGCTGAAATTTGTCAAATCTACTTGCTGGAAACCTCTCCTTCCTCGGTTGAATCCAAACCAGATCTCCCTCCTTGAACACTACCTTCTTCCGATGCTTGCCGACTCTTTGCTTGTATTGTAAATTCTGCTAATTAATCTGATCATGGACCTGGGAATGCAACTCCTTGATCGGCTTAGCATGCTCCTCCACATCCGAGCTGAACTGGCAATGGACTGGTAATGGATTAAGGTCTAGGGGAGTAGCTATATTGCGTCCATAAACAATCTCAAAGGACTCTTCCCTGTCGTTTGATTCATTGAACGATTATATGTAAATTTGGCCTGTGGCAGCAACAAATCCCACTACCGTGGACTGTCTCCAAGTAAACTTCATAGCAGGTTTCCCAAACTTCTATTCACCACTTTCGTTTGTCGATCTGTCTGCAGATGATGAGACGGACTGAACTGCAATTTGGTGCCCAAATGCTGCCAAAGAGTTTGCCAAAAATGACTGACAAATTTCACTTCTCTGTTGAAGGTGATGGACTTAAGTACTCCATGTAATTTGACAACCTCCTGCAGGAACAATCTAGCCACCTGTAGCATTAAACGTCTTGTTGCAAGGAAGAAAATATGCCATCTTCGAAAATCAGTCTACCACTACCATAATCGAATCCTTGTTTCTCTGCGTCATTGGTAGCCCCAAAACAAAATCCACACTAATGTCTTTCCAAGGTGCCAACTAAACAGGTAATGGCAAATACAAACCAGCATTGCCGGCCATAGTCTTAGCAATATGACAGATCTTACACCGCTGAACACAATGAATCACATCCAGCTCCATCCTAGGCCAACAAAAATGCTCTCACACCATTACTGTCAATCCCAAAATACCTGACTAATCCTCCGGCGTGATGCACATCTACAATTGCTGCCCTCAACGAACAATTAGGAACACACAATTGATTCCTCCGAAAAAGAAACCTGTCTTGAATTATGAACAAATGCTCCAGCCCCATCTGACACTTCTCCCAAAAGCCCCTGAACTCCAGATCATCCTTACACAATTTAGAAAATGAATCAAATCCTAATACCTGGACCTGCATCATGTTTAACAAGAAATGTCTCCTGCACAATGCATCTGCCACCCGATTTAATACACCAGCCTTGTGCTGAATGGAGAAACTGAAAGCTTGTAGAAACTCTGCCCAATTAGCTTGTCGTGCATGCAACTTGTGTTGTCCATTTATAAACTTCAAGCCCTCATGATCCGAAAACAAAAAAAAAACTCCTTGGAAACAAGATAATGCCTTCAATGTTCCTAACTCCTCACAATTGCATAAAACTCCTTATCATATGTTGAATATCGTTGCTGCCTATTTAAGCTTCTCACTGAAGAAAGCAAACAGCCTGCCTCGCTGACTCAACACTCCTCCAATTCCCACTCCTGAAGCATCACAATGCACTTTGAAAATTTCAAAAAAATCAGGTAATACTAAAACAGGAGCTCCGGTAACCTTTTGCTTCGGCAATTGAAAAGTTGAATCTGGCTTGGCAGTCCATACAAATTGACTCCCCTTCAAACAATCAGTCAACGGTGCAATGATGGAACTAAAATCTCAGATAAATGGCCGATAGAAAGAGTCCATTCCATGAAAACTACGGACATCAAACATCGTCTTCGATCTCTCCCAATTCAAAATCGCCTCCACCTTTGTAGGATCCATTTGAACCCAACATAACATAACCTAAAAACGTTACTTGATCCATCGAAAAATGACACTTTTTCACATTTGCAAACAGCTTCTACTTCTTTAGTGCCTCAAATACCTCTCACAAATGCTGTAAATGCTGCGCAACCGAAACACTAAAAATCAGGATGTAGTCGAAGTACACCACCACAAATCGGCCAATAAATGGACGAAACACCTAATTCATAAACCTCATGAAGGTGTTGGGTGCATTCGACAATCCAAACGGCATGACCATCCACTCGTACAACCCATCTCGAGTCTTAAACGCGGTCTTCCAATCATCCCCAAGCCAAACCTGAATCTGATGATATCCCCTCCTTAAATCTATCTTCAAAATGACAGATTCCCCATGCAACTGTTCAATCAAGTCATCAAATCGAGGAATCGAAAACCTGTGCCAAATGGTTATCTTGTTCACCGCCAGACTGTCAATGCACATCCTCCACTAACCATCTTTCTTCTGCACTAATAATGTTGGCACTGCACAAGGACTTATACTCTCTCGGCACTAATCATGTTCTTTAGGACTCAAGCGATAGGTTGCCTTATTTGGAATAACAGCACTAGGCACGAAGTCTATACAGTGTTGAATGTCCCTTATCGGTGGCAAACTCGCTGGCATCTCCTCTGGTATCACTTCAACAAATTCCCATAGCGATGGAATTATCTACTCTAGAAACTCGAAATGATTTGCGTTTCGCTCCAAAAAAATCGAGGCTAAAATTTTCGTTGCATTGTTCACCTCCTCATGGAAATCAGCCATGGACAACAGAACCTTTGCTGCCGCCTTCCTCAAATTCGAAGGACCCAACGGAATGCTCTGGTCATCCTTGCTAAAAGTGTAAGTGTTCCGGAACCCGTCATGCTTTGTTCCTTGATCATGCTGCTACGGCCTTCCTAGCAGAATGTGACAAGCATCCATAGGAATGATGACGTGATTCACTTGAATTATGGTTGGAATTTCAACATCCATCTATCCAAACCCAAGGTCACTTATAATCTGAAATTTTGCCCAAGAC
>JAOXNR010054826.1:0-11953 GCA_028571225.1 Parsonsia alboflavescens | reverse complement strand
ACATATGAGTCACAAATGACCGTTTTGCCCCTATGCGGCTCTTCGATGCACCGTTATGCGCAAGTCACCAAGCATGGCAATATAATGGTGCGGAAAGTCACAAAAGTTGGAGCACAAGTCACTAATGACCGTTTTGCTCCTGTGATTCATTTCAGGCATTACATGGCCGTACTTGGGACAAAATGACTATGCCCCAAAATTGTACCCAGGGATTAATAAGTCTAGACGAGTCACAAATGACCCTTAGGCCCCTATGCGACACTTCACTGCACCATTCTGTCCGAGTCACCGAGCATGGCTAGGTAACGGTGTGGCATGCCACGAAACTTGGAGCCCAAGTCACCAATGGTCATTTTGCCAGTATGACTCATTTCGCCGATTACATGGCCGCACAAGTGAGAAAATGATGATTTTGCCCCAAAGTTGTACCGCGTGGCTTTATAAGCGCATACGAGTCAAAAATGACCATTTTGCCCCTATGGAGCACTTCGGTGCACCAATATGTCCAAGTCATCGAGCATGGCAACGGAATGGTGTGGCATGCCACAAAACTTGTGGCCTAAGTCACAAAAGGCCTTTTTGCCCCTATGATTCATTTCGGGCAATATATGGCCGCACGAGTAGGAAAATGACAGTTTCGCCCGTAAGTTGTACACCGGGGCTTAATAACCCCATACGTGTCACAAATGATAGTTTTGCCCCAATGTGTTCCTTTGATGCACCATTATGTCTGAGTCCCCGAGCATGGGTTGGAATGGTACGGTAGGCCACGAAACCTGGAGCACAAGTCACTAATGACCGTTTTGCCCCCATGATTCATTTCGCTCAATACATGGCTGCACAAGTAAGAAAATGACCATTTACCGCTAAGTCGGAACCGGGGCCTAATAACCCCATACGAGTCACAAATGACCCTTTTGCCCCTATGCGGCACTTTGGTGCACCATTATGTCCAAGCCACCGATCATGGCAAGGTAATGAGGCGGCAAGCCACGAAACATTGAGCACAAGTCACTAATCACCGTTTTGCTCCTCTGATTCGTTTTGGACATTACATGGTCGTAAGAGGGAGAAAATGACCAGTATGCCCCTAAGTTGTACACCGGAGCTTATTAAGGCCACAGAAGTCACAGATGACCTTTTTACCGGTGTGCGGCACTTCGGTGCACCATTATGTCGGAGTCACTGAGCATGGCAAGGTAATGGGTGGCAAGCCACGAAACATGGACCACAAGTCATTAATGATCATTTTTCCGCCATGATTCATTTCGACCATAATTGGCCCCACGAGTGAGAAAATAACCATTTTGCCCGTAAGTTGTACCCTAGGGGTTTAATAAGCCCATATGAGCCACAAATGACCGTTTTGCCCTAGTGCTGCACTTCGGTGCACAATTTTGTCCTAGACACCGAGCATGGCCAAGTAATGATGTGACAAGCCACAAATCTTGGCGCACAAGCCACAAATCTTGGCGCACAAGCCACTAATGACCATTTTGCTCCTATGATTCTTTTCGGGAATTACATGCCCGCACGAGGGAGAAAATGACCATTATGCCTGTAAGTTGTACCTCGAAGCTTAATAAGCCCATACGAGTCACAAATGTCCATTTTGCCACTTCGTGGCTCTTTGGTGCACCATTGGTGCACCATTGTGTCTGAGTCACCGGGCATGGCTAGGTGATGGTGCGGATTGCCACGAAACTTGGAGCACAAGTCACTAATGACTGTTTTGCCCCATGATTAATTTTTGGCTTTATATGTCCGCATGAGTGAGAAAATGACCATCTTTCCCATAAGTTGTACCTCGAGGCTTAATTTGCCCATACGAGTCACAAATGACCATTTTGCCCTAATGTGGCACTTTGGTGCACCATTATGTCTGAGGCACCAAGCATGGCAAGGTAATGGTGTGGCAAGCAGTGAAACATGGAGCACAAATCAGTAATGTTTTTTTTGCCACTATGATTCATTTCAATCATAAGGTGGAAGCACAAGTGAAAAAATAACTCTTCTACCCCTAAGTTGTACCCCGGGGATTAGTAAGCCCATATGAGTCACAAATGACCGTTTTGCCCCTATGCGGCTCTTCGATGCACCATTATGTGCAAGTCACCGAGCATGGCAACATAATGGTGTGGAAAGCCGCAAAAGTTGGAGCACAAGTTACTAATGTCCGTTTTGCTATTATGATTCATTTCGTTCATTACATGGCTGTACCTGGGAGAAAATGACCACTATGCCCCTAAGTTGTACCCAGGGGAATAATAAGCCTAGACGAGTCACAAATGACCCTTATGCCCTTATGCGAGACTTCGCTGCACCCCATTAAGTCTGAGTCACCGAGCATGGCTAGGTAACGGTGTGGCAAGCCCCGAAACTTGGAGCTCAACTCACCAATGGTTATTTTGCCAGTATGACTCATTTCGCTCATTACATGGCCGCACAAGTGGGAAAATGATGATTTTGCCCCAAAGTTGTACCGCATGGCTTCATAAGCACATACGCGTCACAAATGACTGTTTTGCCCCTATGTAGCACTTCGGTGCACTATTATGTCCAAGTCATCAAGCATGGCAACGGAATGGTGTGGCAAGCCACAAAACTTGTGGCACAAGTCACAAAAGACCGTTTTGCCCCTATGATTCATTTCGGGCATTATATGGCCACATGAGTGAGAAAATGACCATTTCGCCCATAAGTTATACCCCGGGGCTTAATAAGCCCATACATTTCACAAATGACAGTTTTGCCCCTATGTGTTCCTTTGATGCACCATTATGTCTGTGTCCCTGAGCTTAGGTTAGAAATGGTACGGTAGGCGACGAAACCTGGAGCACAAGTCACTGTTGACCATTTTGCCCCAATGATTCATTTCGCTCAATACATGGCTGCACAAGTAAGAAAATGACAATTTTACCGCTAAGTTGGAACCGAGGCTTAATAACACCATACGAGTCACAAATGAACGTTTTGCCCCTATGCGGCACTTTGGTGCACCATTATGTGCAGGCCACCGATCATGGCAAGGTAATGGTGCGGCAAGCCACGAAACTTTGAGCACAAGTCACTAATGACCGTTTTGCTCCTATGATTCATTTTGGACATTACATTGCCGTAAGAGGCAGAAAATGACCTGTAAGTCCCTAAGTTGTACCCCGGAGCTGATTAAGGCCATACGAGTCACAAATGACCTTTTTACCCTTGTGCGGCACTTCGATGCTCCATTATGTCCATGTCACTGAGCATGGCAAGGTAATGGGGTGGCAAGGCATGAAACTTGGACAACAAGCCATTAATGACCGTTTTGCCCCCATGATTCATTTCGGCCATAATTCGCCCCAAGAGTGAGAAAATAACCATTTTGACCGTAAGTTGTACCCTAGGGGTTTAATAAGCCCATATGAGTCACAAATGAACGTTTTGTCCTAGTGCTGCACTTCGGTGCACAATTGTGTCCTAGTCACCGAGCATGGCCAACTAATGATGTGACAACCCACAAAGCTTGGAGCACAAGCCACTAATGACCATTTTCATCCTATGATTCATTTCGGGAATTACATGGCCACACAAGGGAAAAAATGACCATTATACCCCTAAGTTGTACCTCGTGGCTTAATAAGCCCGTACGAGTCACAAATGACCATTTTGCCCCTTTGTGGCTCTTCGGTGCACCAATATGTCCGAGTCACCGGGCATGCCTAGGTGTTGGTGCGGATTGCCACGAAACATGGAGCACAAGTCACAAATGACCGTTTTGCCCCATGATTAATTTTTGGCTTTATATGTCCGCATGAGTGAGAAAATGACCATCTTTCCCCAAAGTTGTACCTCGAGGCATAATTTGCCCATACGAGTCAGAAATAACCATTTTGCCCCTATGTGGCAATTTGGTGCACCATTATGTCTGAGGCACCATGCATGGCAAGGTAATGGTGCGGCAAGCCGCGAAACATGGAGCACAAGTCAGTAATGGATTTTTTGCCACTATGATTCATTTCGATCATAACGCGGAAGCACAAGTGAGAAAATAACCCTTCTACCCCTAAGTTGTACCTGCGGGATTAATAAGTACATATGAGTCACAAATGACCGTTTTGCCCCTATGCGGCTCTTCGATGCACCGTTATGCGCAAGTCACCAAGCATGGAATATAATGGTGCGGAAAGTCACAAAAGTTGGAGCACAAGTCACTAATGACCGTTTTGCTCCTGTGATTCATTTCGGGCATTACATGGCCGTACTTGGGAGAAAATGACCACTATGCCCTGAAGTTGTACCCAGGGGATTAATAAGTCTAGACGAGTCACAAATGACCCTTAGGCCCCTATGCGACACTTCACTGCACCTAGGTAACGGTGTGGCATGCCACGAAACTTGGAGCCCAAGTCACCAATGGTCATTTTGCCAGTATGACTCATTTCGCTCATTACATGGACGCACAAGTGAGAAAATGATGATTTTGCCCCAAAGTTGTACCGTGTGGCTTTATAAGCTCATACGGGTCAAAAATGACCGTTTTGCCCCTATGGAGCACTTCGGTGCACCATTATGTCCAAGTCATCGAGCATGGCAACGGAATGGTGTGGCAAGCCACAAAACTTGTGGCCTAAGTCACAAAAGACCATTTTGCCCCTATGATTCATTTCGGGCAATATATGGCCGCACGAGTAGGAAAATGACAATTTCGCCCGTAAGTTGTACACCGGGGCTTAATAACCCAATACGTGTCACAAATGATAGTTTTGCCCCTATACGTTCCATTGATGCACCAATATGTTTGAGTCCCCGAGCATGGGTTGGAATGGTACGGTAGGCCACAAAACCTGGAGCACAAGTCACTAATGACCGTTTTGCCCCTATGATTCATTTCGCTCAATACATTGCTACACAAGTAAGAAAATGACCATTTTACCGCTAAGTCGGAACCGGGGCTTAATAACCCCATACGAGTCACAAATGACCGTTTTGCCCCAATGCGGCACTTTGGTGCACCATTATGTCCAAGCCACCGATCATGGCAAGGTAATGGGGCGGCAAGCCACGAAACTTTGAGCACAAGTCACTAATCACCGTTTTGCTCCTTTGATTCGTATTGGACATTACATGGTCGTAAGAGGGAGAAAATGACCAGTATGCCCCTAAGTTGTACCCCGGAGCTTATTAAGGCCACACAAGTCACAGATGACCTTTATACCGGTGTGCGGCACTTCGGTGCACCATTATGTCCGATTCTCTAAGCATGGCAAGGTACGAAACTTGGACCACAAGTCATTAATGACCGTTTTTCCCCCAAGATTCATTTCGGCCATAATTGGCCCCACGGGTGAGAAAATAACCATTTTGACCGTAAGTTGTACCCTAGGGGTTTAATAAGCCCATATGAGCCACAAATGACCATTTTGCCCTAGTGCTGCACTTCGGTGCACAATTCTATCCTAGTCACCGAGCATGGGCAAGTAATGATGTGACAAGCCACGAATCTTGGAGCACAAGCCACTAATGACCATTTTGCTCCTATGATTCTTTTCGGGAATTACATGGCCGCACGAGGGAAAAAATGACCATTATGCCTATAAGTTGTACCTCGAGGCTTAATAAGCCCATACGAGTCACAAATGTCCATTTTGCCACTTCGTGGCTCTTTGGTGCACCATTATGTCCGAGTCACCGGGCATGGCTAGGTGATGGTGCGGATTGCCACGAAACTTGGAGCACAAGTCACTAATGACTATTTTGCCCCATGATTAATTTTTGGCTTTATATGTCCACATGAGTGAGAAAATGACCATCTTTCCCGTAAGTTGTACCTCGAGGCTTAATTCGCCCATACGAGTCACAAATGACCTTTTTGCCACAATGTGGCACTTTGGTGCACCAGTATGTCTGAGGAACCAAGCATGGCAAGGTAATGGTGCGGCAAGCCGTGAAACATGGTGCACAAATCAGTAATGGTTTTTTTGCCACTATGATTCATTTCGATCATAAGGTGGAAGCACATGTGAAAAAATAGCTCTTCTACCCCTAAGTTGTACCCCGGGGATTAATAAGCCCATATGAGTCACAAATGACCGTTTTACCCCTATGCGGCTCTTTGATGCACCATTATGTGCAAGTCACCGAGCATGGCAACATATGGTCCGGAAAGCCGCAAAAGTTGAAGCACAAGTCACTAATGTCCGTTTTGCTATTATGATTCATTTCGTTCATTACATGGCCGTACTTGGGAGAAAATGACCACTATGCAACTAAGTTGTACCCAGGGGATTAATAAGCCTAGACGAGTCACAAATGACCCTTATGCCCTTATGCGAGACTTCGCTGCACCCCATTAAGTCTGAGTCACCGAGCATGGCTAGGTAACGGTGTGGCAAGCCCCGAAACTTGGAACTCAACTCACCAATGGTCATTTTGCCAGTATGACACATTTCGCTCATTACATGGCCGCACATGTGGGAAAATGATGATTTTGCCCCAAAGTTGTACCTCGAGGCTTAATTTGCCCATACGAGTCAGAAATAACCATTTTGCCCCTATGTGGCAATTTGGTGCACCATTATGTCTGAGGCACCATGCATGGCAAGGTAATGGTGCGGCAAGCCGCGAAACATGGAGCACAAGTCAGTAATGGATTTTTTGCCACTATGATTCATTTCGATCATAACGCGGAAGCACAAGTGAGAAAATAACCCTTCTACCCCTAAGTTGTCCCTCCGGGATTAATAAGCCCATATGAGTCACAAATGACTGTTTTGCCCCTATGCGGCTCTTCGATGCACCATTATGCACATGTCACCAAGCATGGCAGTATAATGGTGCGGAGAGTCACAAAAGTTGGAGCACAAGTCACTAATGACCGTTTTGCTCCTGCGATTCATTTTGGGCATTACATGGCCGTACTTGGGACAAAATGACCACTATGCCCCTAAGTTGTACCTAGGGGATTAATAAGCCTAGACCATTTTGTGAGAAAATGACAATTTCGCCCGTAAGTTGTACATCGGGGCTTAGTAACCCCATACGTGTCACAAATGATAGTGTTGCCCCTATGCGTTCCTTTGATGCACCATTATGTCTGAGTCCCCGAGCATGGGTGGGAATGGTACGGTAGGCCACGAAACCTGGAGCACAAGTCACTAATGACCGTTTTGCCCCTATGATTCATTTCGCTCAATACATGGCTGCACAAGTAAGAAAATGACCATTTTACCGCTAAGTCGGAACCGGGACTTCATAACCCCATACGAGTCACAAATGACCCTTTTGCCCCGATGCGGCACTTTGGTGCACCATTATGTCCAAGCCACCGATCGAGGTAAGGTAATGGGGTGGCAAGCCACGAAACTTTGAGCACAAGTCACTAATCACCGTTTTGCTCCTCTGATTCATTTTGGACATTACATGGTCGTAAGAGGGAGAAAATGACCAGTATGCCCTTAAGTTGTACCCCGGAGCTTATTAAGGCCACACAAGTCACCGATGACCTTTTTACCGGTGTGCGGTACTTCAGTGCACCATTATGTCCGAGTCACTGATCATGGCAAGGTAATGGGGTGGCAAGGCACGAAACTTGTACCACAAGTGATTAATGACCGTTTTGGCCTCTTGATTCGTTTCGGCCGTAATTCGCCCCACAAGTGAGAAATAACGATTTTGCCCGTAAATTCTACCCTAGGGGTTTAATAAGCCCATATGAGTGACAAATGAACAATTTGCCCTAGTGCTGCACTTCGGTGCACAATTGTGTCCTAGTCACCGAGCATGGCCAACTAATGATGTGACAAGCCACGAATCTTGGAGCACAAGCCAGTAATGACCATTTTGCTCCTATGATTCATTTCGGGAATTACATGGCCGCAAGATGGAGAAAATGACCATTATGCCCCTAAGTTGTACCTTGTGGCTTAATAAGCCCATACAAGTCACAAATGAGCATTTTGCCCCTTTGTGGCTCTTCGGTGCACCATCATGTCCGGGTCACCGGGCATGGCTAGGTGATGGTTCAGATTGCCATGAAACATGGAGCACAAGTGACTAATGACCGTTATGCCCCATGATTAATTTTTGGCTTTATATGTTCGCTTGAGTCAGAAAATGACCATCTTTCCCCTAAGATTTTCCTCGACACTTAATTTGCCCTTACGAGTCAGAAATGACCTTTTTGCCCCTATGTGGCACTTTGGTGCACCATTATGTCTGAGGCACCAAGCATGGCAAGGTAATGGTGCGGCAAGCCGCGAAACATGGAGCGCAAGTGAATAATGGTTTTTTTGCCACAATGATTCATTTTCATCATAACGAGGATGCACAAGTGAGAAAATAACCCTTCTACCCCTAAGTTGTCCCCTGGGATTAATAAGTCCATATGAGTCACAAATGACCGTTTTGCCCCTACGCGGCTCTTCAATGCACCATTATGTGCAAGTCACCGAGCATGGAAACATAATGGTGTGGAAAGCCGCAAAAGTTGGAGCACAAGTTACTAATGTCCGTTTTGCTCCTATGATTCATTTCAGGCATTACATGGCCCTAAGTTGTACCTAGGGGATTAATAAGCCTAGATGAGTCACAAATAACCCTTATGCCCTTATGCGACACTTCGCTGCACCATTATGTCCGAGTCACCGAGCATGGCTAGGCAACGGTGTGACAAGCCATGAAACTTGGAGCACAACTCACCAATGGTCATTTTGCCAGTATGACTCATTTCGCTCAATACATGGCCGCACAAGTGGGAAAATGATGATTTTGCCCCAAAGTTGTATCGTATGGCTTCATAAGCGCATACGAGTCACAAACGATCGTTTTGCCCCTATGCAGCACCTTGGTGCACCATTATGTCCAAGTCATCGAGCATGGCAATGGATTGGTGTGGCAAGCCACGAAACTTGTGGCACAAGTCACAAAAGACCGTTTTGCCCCTATGATTCATTTCGGGCATTATATGGCACATGAGTGAGAAAATGACCATTTCGCCCGTAAGTTGTACCTCGGGGCTTAATAAGCCCATAGGTGTCACAAATGGCAGTTTTGCCCCTATGCATTCCTTTGATGCACCATTATGTCTGAGTCCCCGAGCATGGGTTGGAAATGGTACGGTAGGCCACGAAACCTGGAGCACAAGTCACTAATGACTGTTTTGCCCCAATGATTCATTTCACTCAATACATGGCTGCCCAAGTAAGAAAATGACCGTTTTACCGCTAAGTTGGAATCGGGGCTTAATAACCCCATACGAGTCACAAATGATCGTTTTGCCCCTATGCGGCACTTCGGAGCACCCTTATGTCGAAGCCACCGATCCTGGCAAGGTAATGGTGGGGCAAGCCACGAAACTTTGAGCACAACTCACTAATGACCGTTTTGCTCCTATGATTCATTTTTGGCATTACATGGCCGTAAGATGGAGAAAATGACAAGTATGCCCATAAGTTGTACCCCGGAGCTTATTAAAGCCATACGAGTCACAAATGACCTTTTTACCCGTGTGCGGCACTTCGTTGCTCCATTATGTCCGAGCCATTGAGCCTGGCAAGGTGATGGGGTGGCAAGGCACAAAACTTGGACCACAAGTCATTAATGACCGGTTTGTCCCCATGATTCATTTCGGCCGTAATTGGTCCCACGAGTGAGAAAATTACCATTTTGCCCGTAAGTTGTACCCTAGGGGTTTAATAAGCCCGTATGAGTCACAAATGAACGTTTTGCCCTAGTGCTGCACTTCGGTGCACAATTCTGTCCTAGTCACTGAGCATGGCCAACTAATGATGTGACTAGCCACGAATCTAGGAGCACAAGCCACTAATGACCATTATGCTCCTATGATTCATTTCGGGAATTGGATGGCCGCACAAGGGAGAAAATTGACCATTATGCCCCTAAGTTGTACCTCGTGGCTTAATAAGCCCATACGAGTGTGAAATGACCATTTTTCCCCTTTGTGGCTCTACAGTGCACCATTATGTCCGAGTCACTGGGATTAATAAGCCCACACGAGTCACAAATGATAGTTTTGACTCCCTGTGGCACTTCGGTGCACCATTATGTAAAAGTCTTCAAGCATGTCTAGGTAATGGTACGGTAAGCCACAAAACATGGAGCACAAGTCACTAATGACCGTTTGGCTCCTATGATTCATTTTGGGCATTACATGGCCGCATGAGTGAGAAAATAACCATTTTGCCCCTATGCTGTACCCCGGGGATTAATAAGCCCACACGAGTCACAAATGACAATTTTGCCTCCATGCGGCACTTCAGTCCACCATTATGTAAAAGTCATCAAGCATGTCTTGGTAATGGTACGGTAAGCCACAAAACATGGAGCACAAGTCACTAATGACCGTTTGGTCCCTATGATTCATTTTGCTCATTACATGACCACACAAGTTAGAAATGACCATTTAACGGTAAGTTGTAACTCACGGCTTAATAAGCCCATATGGGTCACAAATGTCCGGTTTGCCCCTATCATTCATTTCTGGCGTTACATGGCCACATGAATGTGAAAATGCCCTTTTCCCCCTTAAGTTGTACTCTAGGGCTTTATAAACGCATACAAGTCACAGATGACCGTTTTGACCCCTGTCTAGCTCCTCTTTGCACCATTTTGTCCAAGTCATCGAGCCTGGCTAGGTTGTGGTGCGGCAAACCACGATACATGGAGCACAAGTGAATAATAAACATTTTGTCCCTATGATTAATTTCTTGCATTATATGGCCGCATGAGTGAGAAAATGACCATTTTTGAGCTCTGTTGTACCCTGGGGCTTAATAAGTCCATACGTGTCACAAATGACCGTCTTTCCCCTATGCGGCACATCGGTGCACCATTATGCTCGAGTCATCGAGCGCAGTTAGGTAATGGTGCGGCAAGCCATGAAACTTGGAGCACAAGTCACCAGTGACCGTTTTGCCCCTATGATTCATTTCGTGCATTACATGGCCACACAAGTGAGAAAATGACCATTTAGCGTAAGTTTTATCTCGGGGCTTAATAAGCCCATGCGAGTCACAAATGACCATTTTATCCCTTTGCAGCATTTCGGTGCACCATTATTTTCTAGTCACCGAGCATGGCTAGGTAATGGTATGCTAAGCCACGAAACTAGGAGCACAAGTCACTAATGACCGTTTAACCCCAATGATTCTTTTCGCTCATTATATGACAGCATGAGTTAGAAAATGACCATTTTACCCGTATGTTGTACCTCGCAGCTTAATAAGTTCGTCCGAGTCATAAAAGACCATTTTGCCCGTATGATTCATTTCTTGCGTTTTATGGCCTCACGAGTGTGAAAATGACCATTTTCCCTTTTACCTTAAGTTGCACCCTGGGGCTTTATAAGCCCATACGAGTCACAAATGATTGTTTTGACCCCTATGCGGCACCTCGCTGCACCATTATGTCTGAGTCACCGAGCCCGACTAGGTTGTGGTGTGGCAAACCACGATACTTCGAGCACAAGTGACTAATGACCGTTTTGTCCCTACGATTCATTTTTGACATTATATGGCCGCATGAGTGAGAGAATGACCATTTGGCGGCTATGATGTACCCCGGGGCTTAATAAGTCCATACGAGTCACAAATGACCGTTTTGCCACTATGCGGCACATTGGTACACCATTATGTCCGAGTCATCGAGCATGGCTAGCTAATGGTGCGGCAAGCCACGAAGCATGGAGTACAATTCACTAATGACCATTTTAGCCCTATGATTCATTTCGGGCAATATATGGCCGCATGAGTGAGAAAATGACCATTTGCCCCTAAGTTGTTCCCTGGGGCATAATAAGCCAATTCGAGTCACAAATGATCGTTTCGCACCTATGTGGCCCATCTCTGCACCATTATGTCAGAGTCACTGTGATGGACATCAAGGAGCATACATGGCATGGGGTAATTCATGGAAGCTACCAAATGAGGAGATGAGAAGATTCAAGTTCAATTCT
>JAOXNR010054825.1:0-11953 GCA_028571225.1 Parsonsia alboflavescens | reverse complement strand
ATACATGCATTATGCCAAACAATTAGTGTGCGAACGGAAGAAGACTGACAAACCAATCTTATCTTTTTCCTTTCATTTCTATGAGAATTGCTCATTCAAACTTTTCGGTCCACTCGGCCACTGCATATGTGCCAAGACAATTAATTTGTTTGCAAGCAGGAGGGACAGAGTCCATATACACATATATCTCGGTTCCTCCGTTAGTCACTAGTTATCATTTTATAAAAATTAAAATAATTTTTTTTTTAAAATGTTCTTTCATCAGCCCTTCACAAATTTGAATATCAGTAATCTACTATACATCATTAATGGGGTGATATACAAAAAATATCGTTAAATGCTTAATTAATTAACAATAATGATTTATAATTATTGATGGATTAACTAATGATTTATAATTAGTGACGAAGGGAGTATTGAATAATAATTGTTGTACAAAATAGGAAACTTCTAAAATTGTTTGCAGCTGCATATATAAAAACTTTGTGTTATCGCAATCATTATATTCCAATAGATCTTGTACCTTAGAACTATAGTAGCTGATCATTGCCTACATGATTGCAGATATGTTGCATCTCGTCTCCACATGAAATTAATTTAACGAAATTTAGCAATTTTCAAATCAAGCAAAGGGAATTGATGGGGTTAAAAGTAAACTCCGACTCACCCCAAAATTGTGATGATGTCAATGACTGCAACCTAAGACGAAAGCAGAGATGGTCACCGGAGTGGATTGTGTCCAGGGAAGAGCACCGATGTCTAAATCAATATTTCAAGAGTAATTGAGTGTAATTAATTCTCAAAAAGACTGTCCCTCCAGAATAGTCTTGTTTGTGACCTCAGAGAGCCGATTAGCTTGGGGATGAACAACAGAGGTCAGCCTTTGTACAATGTTCAAATTCTCTTGGAATGTTTTGAACGGATCGCCAACAAATTGCCTCCCATTGTCTGAAATTATAGCTCAGGGGATTCCAACCCGCACATAATGTTTCTCCATACAAAAGACTGGACTTTTGGTGATGAGATGGTTGCCATTGACTCTGTTTCAACCCATCTGGTGAAGTATTCTACGGCAACAATTAGGAATTGAACACCCCCCACTCATTGCGGGAAGGGTCCAAGTATGTCAATTTCCCAGATATCAAAAGGTATTGATGCGTTGATGGATTGATACCTTGTTGGCGGCACATATGATTTGTTCCCATGCAACTGGCAGCTCATGCATTTCTGTATGTTCTTCTCAATGTCTGAAACCATTAAGGGCCAATAATACCCTGTTCTTAGTATTTTCTTGGCAACGACCTTTGCTCCTATGTGTGATCCACATATTCCATTGTGTACCTCTTCAATGAGGTATTGTCCCTCTCCTTGACTTAGACATTTAAGTAATGGCCAAGTATATGACCTCCTATATACCTCGTCATCTCCTATCAGGACGTAGCGAGGTGAAAATTTTCGCACTTGGCGAGCTTCTTTGGGATCTTGTGGAGATTGGATATCTTCAGTCTGCCTGATCCTCTATAACCAATCTCTCGTCTTGGTTTATGCTTGGAGAATATAATTGTTCCACCAGTAGCTCTGCATTAGTCCTGGATATCTCTCGATATACTTTTGATGGTGTGTTTGCTTCTACATTTTGTTCTCTGGGTATTTGCTCAATGAGGAAATGCTCAAGTTTAGATGTGATATCCCTTACTCTTTTGAGATATTTGATCATGTTGTCCTCTCTAGCTTCGTTTCTCCAGCAACTTGGCTGGCTATGACCTGCGAATCAGTTTTAACGTGTAGTTTCTGCATTTTTAGAGCTCTTATGAGCCTTAGACCTACTAAGAGAGCTTCATATTTGAATTCGTTATTCGAGGTTGGGAAGTTATACTTCACAGAGTAAGGGATTCTCACTCCTTTAGGGCTGATTAGTACTATTCTCGCACCTGAATTTTCTTTTTCCCTGGAACCTTCTATATATATAGTCTAGACATTACTTTCACAGGTGCTTGTGAGCTCTAGTGGAGCCCTTGTGCATTCTTTCACAAAGTTTGAGAGAGCTTGAGCTTTGATTGCTTTCCTTGGCTCAAATTCAATTTGATATCCCGAGAGCTCGAGTGACCACATCATCGTCCTGCTTGATAGCTCGGGTTTGGCTAGAGCTTGTTTTAGTGGTAAATTGGTTACTACTCTTATCGGGTAAGCTTCAAATTATGGCTTTAATTTCCTCGAGGTAATAATAATGAGGTACAAAAGTTTTTCAATGTCCGAATATCTAACTTCGAGACATCTGAGCAATCGACTCACATAATAAATAGAGGATTGTATACCTGACGTTTCTACCAATAGCACTGAGCTGACTGCCTTTCTGTTGCAGTGAGGTACATCAGAATTTCCCCTTCCAACCTTGGAGAGACAAGTTGAGGTGGCTTTCAAATGAACTCTTTCAGCTTGTCAAAAGTTGCTTGACAATCCTCAGTCCACTGGAAGTCCTTTGGCCTTCTAATGACATCATAGAATTTTTCTCTTTTGTCTGCCATTTTGTTGATAAAGCGCCCCAGTGCGATCATCTTTGCTGTCAAGCTTTGAACTTTTTTGATGTTCCCCGGGGGTTCCATGTCTTCCATTGCCATTGGGATCTGGTGGTACCCTTTATATGGATCCAGGAAGCACAACCACTGATATCCAGCTGTTGAGTCTACCATTTGATATATGCTTGGAAGTGGGTAGGAGTCTTTTTGACAGTATTTGTTCAGTGTGGTGAAATCCACACACATCCTTCACGTCCCTTCTTTCTTTGGCACAACGACCAGGTTGGCCAACCATTCTGGGTATACCATGTCCTTCAGAATTCCAGCGTCAATAAGAGCCTGGACTTCTCTAGCTATGACTTCGTTTTGCTCAAGAGCAAAGGTCCTCCTTTTCTGCTTCACTGGCTTGACCCCTGGTTTGAGTTCAACAATCTTTCTGTCTACCCCCTTGAGGTCGCTAGACTGCCAGGCGAAGACCTTTAGGTGCTCTTGAAGGGAGCCCACGAGCTTCCCTTTGATTTTAGGAGGTAATAACTCTCATACTTTTATCACTTTCTCAAGGAATTTTGGGTTGAGGAACACCTTCTCTCATCTTCCAGCTACCTGGATTCTATAATCATCATTCCCTTTTAGGAGGTCGATGCAGTTTTCCTTTTTGAGCTCGGGCGAGCTTTTTTTGTTACCTTCAATGACGTAACATTCTGCGGCGAGCTATGTGTCCCCTTCTAAGACAATCTAGGTATCTTCAACTTTGATTTTCATGCTGTAGTTTAGCAAAGAGATTTCTGTTCTTAGGTCGATGACCCCCTTTCTGCCCAAGGTTGCGTTGCAGGTTCCAGTGGCGTCAATCACCATCCAATCCATGACCTCGATGACCTCCTTGTCGTTTGTGTTGATTGTAGTTGGGACATGAAGAATCCCATAAGCGTAGATCGTGCTGCCAATAAAACTGGTTAGAGCCGTGTCTGACCTTATTAACGAGCTCTTGTCTATCTCCATCTGGTCAAACACTTTTCGGTACAGGACGTTCACAGCACTCCCAGTGTCTAGCAGGATCTTGTGCACTAGGGAATCTCTGACTTGGAGAGAAATTGTTAGGGGTTTAGAGTCTTCCCATCGAGCTCGTTTTGACCTTCTTTAGATGGCATTTATTTCAGCTACCGGAGCTCGCTGATTTTGCGGGGTTGCCGGATTTGGATTAGCAGGACCCGTGTTCCTTGCCATGAACTCTTGCACGTGGCCCTCCTTGACTAACATCTCTATCTCGTGTTTAAGGTCGAAACAATCCTCTGTGTGATGACCGTGGTCCCTGTGGTAGTGGCAGAACATGGCGGGTCTCTTTTGGCCACGGGACTCTTGACAGGTCTTGGTGGCTTCAGGAGACCTCTTTTTTCCATGACCACTAGGATTTCAGCCCGTGAGGTCTTTAGAGAAGTGGTCATGAGGTCAAGGATGGTCTTTCTTTTCTTGTCTGAAGTTCCTCCCCTTGAGTGGAGGTCCTTCTTGTCGCTTTTTGAGGACTAAGGGCTTTTTGGTCACCCTTTGTTTTTTTTTTTTTCTGTGGCTGAGGCAAAGCCAGGGATCTTCTTTTGGACCACTGTTTCCTCAGCCTTGATCAGTTTTTCTAGGAGCTACTGTAGCTCCTTTATGGTTTTTATTGGCTCCTCGGCCAGCTTTAGGGCTACGTACCCCTCTTGCAAACTCTGTCTGAAGGTAGTAATGTAGATGGCATCATTCTTCTGCTCAATCTCCACTGCCTCATCATTGAAGCGACTGTAGTAGCTTCTCGTACTCTCTCCAAGCTTTTGTTTGATGCTGAAGAGGTCGTTAATGTCCTTTCACAATTCGTGCTGCTCTGATAGTTTTTCAGGAACAATTATTTCAACTGTGTCCAGCTTGATATGCTCGCCTCTGGTATGCCTTTGAACTAGGAATGGGCCTTCCTGAATAGTATTGACCAAAAGGCTCTGCATTTAACATGGTCGGGATACTCAAACACTTCCATATAGGACACATATTCGTCTATGTGCTGCAGTTGTTCCCATCTGCCATCATATTTTACCTCCAGGTGTGGGGCTTTAAATCGTGGTGGCATCCGAGTTGTTCGGATATTGTGGACAAATGGTGAAGGCTCCGAAAGGTAAACGTTACTCTGTATCTCACGCTCTCCGCCGATTGGTTGTGGGTGTTGCTCTCCTCAGTGGTTTGGGGGCTACTTCTTGAGTGTTATTGCATGTCGTTTCGATTAGGCTTCGTTGAGGTGGCATCCTTTCTTCAAGAGGAGTTCTTAGCAAGCTCCTCTGCTTTTTAGGATCCTATCTCTGGCTTCGTGACATGGTTGCTCGGTTAAGCCTGTCTCTTAGGTCGTAACTCCTTCTGTTGTTCAGGGTTTCTCTGAGTTCGGTCACAGGTTGGGTTCCTCTCTTCCTTGACCTTTCTTGCTCTCGACCTACTTCATTAAGTTAGATATCATTCCTTACTTTTGATGGTAAAGACTATTCAGGCTGTGTATGTCTTTCTTGGCCTCATTGTGGCTATGAATCTCTGGGAAGGCATTGGAATACATCCCGTGGACATATAATCTTGCCTGCCGGAAATTCCCTCTAGGGTTGCCACCATTCGTTCCAAGAGGTCTGCTGGAACCGATATCTGTGTTCTCCCAGATCTCTGTGGCTTGGGGTTATTGCCATTGGCAATAAAATTAGGGTCCCCCTGCTCGGGCCTCTCTTGCACAAGTGGAGGATTCACTAGGGCCTTCCGAGATGGACAAGACTGTGATAGCTGTGGTGGTTGCTGCTGGGTGGCCGAGGCTGGGCTGTGGCTCTCCACCAAGAGTGTGGCTTCACGCACCGTTTCGCTAGTGGGCAACTACTTCCTGCCAGGTGGTTTGCCCCGACCCGGTGGCTGCACCTATGACGATTGTGGTTGAGTCATCAGGCTTTGTTATTTATTTTGTGTAGGGAAGAAAGCTAAGCTTTTTGTCTGATTTCTGATAGACTGTGCCAGAAGTGATGGGGCTCAAAAGTGAACTTCGGGTCACCCCAAAATCGTGATGACGTCAATGATTGCAACCTGAGAAGAAAGTAGAGATGGTCATTGGAGTGGCTGTGCTCAGGGAAGAGCTTTGATGCCTAAGTCAGTATTCCAAAAGTAATCGAGTGTAATTAATTCTCAAAAAGATTGTCTCTCGTCCGTAGACTGATTATGATTTGATTATATAGAAAAGAAAATCAATTACCTCTTCGATTAGGGCTCTACTTTTATGCAACAGTAGACGATTAGGATAGTTGTGAGATTGTATATAATCCTGCCAACTTGATCAATTAAAGTTGCCTATTTTCGGCTCTTGCGATTTTCGACTACTTCGAAAATTCGTTTTCGCTTGATTTTAATTTTCATCTTCTAACTACTTGTGTTGAAGTTTGATTAGAAGGAAAATTGGATCAGGTTTTATTTTCGTTTCTTGTTTTGCAAGTTTCTGAACAAGAACGAATCTTCAGATTCTGTTTCCGATTGCCTCAGTTGGTATCAGAGCAATGATCCGAATGTCAGACGGAAACATGGATCCGACTGTGGCGGCGATCTTGGAAGAATTGTGCAGTGGCAGGGAAGAGCATGACCTAGCCATGCAGCAGATCCTGGAAAACCAAGCTCGAGCTATTAGATGGTTACAATATCTCCAATGCGTTCAATGTGCAACATCTTTCTCGCTTCTATGGAGACACTCGAGCTTGAGGACAAGCTCTCTTCAAGAGGGAGAGTTTTGATGGATTGAAGTTGCCTCTTTTTGGCTCTTGCGATTTTCGACTACTTCGAAAACTTGTTTTCACTTGATTTTAATTTTCGTCTTCTAACTACTTGCGTTGAAGTTTGATTAGAAGGAAAATTGGATCAGGTTTCATTTTCGTTTCTTGTTTTGCAAGTTTCTGAACAAGAACGAATCTTCAGATTCTATTTTCGACTGCGTCACAACTGCTCCTAAAATCGTGGAGTTTACCTTGGTTTGGATATCTTGCCATTCATATCTTTGTCGAGAGCTGCAAGCTTGCTGACTAACCTCTAGATCAACTTCGCGACCTGTCCGTGGACGTCGAGGGTCTCAACTGTCTCTTCTAGGATTTTGCACCGAGTGATTGTAGGTTCATAGGAGATGTTAGGAGTCATACACAATTAGTCGTGGCATGGAAGATATATGAGATGAGTTGGGAGTTACCAGGTCGAGGGCTGTGGTGTAGTGGTACCTCTCTCGAGCTCATTTTTTAGGTCGGTTGCAGCAGGTCGCTGCCCACTTATCGTTGTTGACTTTGTGAGTCTAACTTTTAGGTATTGAAGGTTGAGCCTTGAGGCTATTTGGGTTGATTTCTGTTCGGATCTTTCCCATTAATGTTGACTTGTTCAGATCATACCCGTTTCTCCCATCAGGAATAAAATAGGGTGGGATTTTGATTGATTATAGCAGAACTTGAGAAAATTAAAGACAATTAACGAAAATAAAATTTGGAAAGAATTTAAGTAAAATCAAACTTAGTTGAAGTTTGTATATATCCATTCCACTAATCAATTTGATCCTTATATCTCAGCAAAATTAAACATGGTAATTAGAGAAGATTAAATATCATCACAGGTAAGCTATCTTATCCTTCCGGCCCTATCTGGATGGCTGATTGAATTCTGGTCACTCAGGCGCTGCATGCCAAGACTATTTGTTGGTAAGTCGATTGAGTGGCCTCAATGCAACACGAGAAAAAGGTTTCAATATGGGAAATGTCAAAAGGATTTAGATATGTTTATTATTGTTGTAAAATTCCCAAATTAAAGTCTAAAAACTTTTAGACGTTTTAGAAAATGTCAATTTTTTAACTTTAATTTAGTGATGTTATATTTTTGCACGTCTCAAAATTTTTTTATATAAGACAAATCGGACTTGTTCGAGTGATCAAACAGTCTCATGCGTTCAAGTCATGCCCAAATTAGTTGTGCCGAATTAGCCTAAATAACAATTCGAAAAGAAAAAAAAGACTATATAACATAAATAAATAAATAAATAAATATATATATATATATTTATATACATATTTTAAAAGCCACCTATAATTTAATAGGGTTTGGCAGATCCTTACCTGTTTATTAAGATAAAACTTTGAAGACAAAAAGGTGGGACATAAAAGCCTTACCGTTAAAAAGGTGGAAATAAATCCACTTTACACTCGTCGAATGGAAGGAAACTTAAGTTTATCTAATTGACAAAGACCACGAACAAGCAAAGGAAGCGAATTAAATAGATTATAATGAACAATGTAAATTATCACATGCCTCATTTGCAAGGAAATCAGCCACCCGGTTTCCTTCTTCGAAAATATGAACCAAGTTGAAAAAGCCAAAATCCATCTTCTCCTAAACTTCTCTAAGCTTTCTGTGAAGACGCCAAGAAGTTGAACAATGCCCATTCACCATGTCTACAACACTTTTAGAATCCATCTGAATAAGTACCTGTTTCCGGTTTTCCTTCAAACTATACTTCAAACCTTCCAATAGAGCCTTTATCTTGGCCACATATTTGTTGTCTCTCCAATGTAAATGGAAAAAGCCCCCATAAACTGTTCGTTTCCCCTCCTTACAATTCCCCTGCAGCTGCTGTACTTGGGTTGCCTCTTGATGCTCCATCCACTTTCAATATAATACTATCATCATAACATTCTTGCCACCAACAAACTCTAATGGTTCTAGATCTTTTTAATGCCACTGAAGTATTAAAGATTTTTCCAAAATTCAGATCAAGAAAAGCCCAATTTAAGTTGAACAATTTATGCATAATGGCTCTGATAATGTTAGAACTAGAACTGATGCTTCCTTCAAATAAGAACTTACATCTATCTGCCCAAATTTCTCTACAGACCAAAGTTGGTATGATTTTCGCCAAAACCCCCAGCTCTTTTCCCAAATTGAACCACCAACCAACATCATCAATGGGATTGCTATAGCCAAGCTGTAGAGAAAAGAATGAATGGACCTCCTTAGCAAGTCGACAATCTTCAAACAAATGTGCATAATTTTCTTCACTGTGAAGGCAAGGACACCAAAAAGCAAGTTGAAACCATATTCTTCTTAAACTATTATCAAGACCAAAAAAACCGTTCAACATTTTCCAAATGAAAACAGTCCATGACAATGGAATAGCTTTGTGCCAAAACTGTATTGTAGTAGCATCACTAAACTCCTCTTCCAGATATTGAATGCAAGAAGAGACGGAAAACTTACCTAAAGTTGTAAGAATCAAACTACCTTGATCAATAGGAGTAAATCCTATTTCTGTAATTAAATCTAAATTTTTTTGGGAGAAAAGCCCCCAATTCCTCCATGTTCCAAGCTCCATTTGACCTCCAATCTGTCAGCCAATTTCCCAGACAGCAACTAGTCTTCATGCCAAAAGGAAAGGTCTCCATTAGCAATAAGTACTGAGATATGAGCCTCTGCATCCTCTGCTATTCCCTTCAGGCTTCTCCATTCTCTGGAACCTCCACTAGGCATAACTTCACCAATCTGAAAACTGTATTTTAGCTTAATAAGCTTCACCCACAAAGAGTCCTCTATATGAAATCTCCACCAATTTTTATACCCAAAAGCCTAAATAAAAATATGCAGTGAGTGAATATTTAACCCCCTTGATTCAAAAGGTTTGCAGATCCGCTGCCAGTTGCACCAAGCCCTGTTATGCCCTTGCTCCGTTTTACCCCAGAAAAATTTTGCAAAATTCCTCTCCACCTCCTTAATTACATGGACTGGAGGATTTCTTGTTGCTAGAATGTGAGTGATAGTAGAAGTCAAGACAAAATGAATGAGAATAACCCAATCACCAACTGAAAGGAACTTTTTCTGCCAGCTTGCAGTACGTGCATTGATCTTCTATACAATGCTCTGAAAATATGAAATTTTTGTTCTGCCAACATAAATCGGACAACCTAAGTAAATTATAGGCATAGATTTAATTGGACAAGCAGGAAGCTCCTTCACCAATTTCCTCCTGCGAGCTGTTGAAGACATGGGCAAATACGATGAACTTTTGTGGTAATTTATCAGCTGCTTCAAACAAGACTAATAGTGTCCAAGAAAATTCATTTACTTAATCAACTGATGCTTTAACCCCCTTGTAAAGATCACCACATCATCAGTGAAGCTAAGATGTGATATTGGATATCCCTATTTATCCGAAACAAAATCGCCTAAGGTCCCCTCAAGTAACATACGATTCAAACCTCTTGAAAGTACTTCAGCTGTCAATATGAATAATGATGGAGACAACGGGTCTCCTTGACGAACTCCACAACTAGAAGCAAAGAACCCACAAGCTTTTCCATTAACCGTCACTGAGAAGTGCTTAAAACACAAACAATTTTGACTTAAATTATTGAAATGAGCAGAGAAACCAAATTTCTCTAACACTGCAAAAAGGAAGCTCCATGACACCTTATCAAAGGCTTTAAACATATCCAACTTGATGATTAAATTTCCCCCCATGCAACTCTTACTTGAGGATTGAGCGAATTCTGAAGCCAGAAGAACATTGTCCATAATATGCCACCCTTCGACAAATGCACCTTGGTTTTCACAAATTAATTTCGACAATAAGAGAGAGAGTCTTGGAGCCAAAATCTTACCAATTATCTTTGTTGAGAAGTTACAAAGACTTATGTATCTAAAATCAACAAAGGATGAAGGATTCATGACTTTTGGAATTAGTACAATCTGTGTTGCCATAATATGTCTAGGTAAATGGACCCCTAACCAAAAATCTCTAACTACTTGAACTACATCTTCTTCAATTAGGTACCAAAAGTCTTGATAAAATGTACCCAAAAAACCTTCAATACTTGGTAAGCTTTCATGATCCAGTGAGAAGATCACCTGTTTTACCTCAATAGAAGAAGGAAGAACCGAAAGTGAGCTGTTCTCAACAGAAGTAAGGATGGCAGGGATATCCTTGGTAAATTCCAATGGATCTGAAAGACACCCACTGTCTGCCTTTAGGAGAGAGGAAAAATAATATACAGCTTCATCTTCAATGTCAGATTGATCAGATAACCATTCCCTAGCAAAGTTTAGCATCTTACAAATCTGCATTTTGGCCTTTGGTGAGTGCCAAAACTTAGAGAAGTAAGATGTATTACCGTCCCCCTTTTAAAGCCATTTAACCCGAGCCTTCTGCAGCCAAAAAATATATTTGTTCCTCATCTAAAACTCTAAATCAGAATGTGCTCTATGGAAAATCTCTCTATTCTCAGCAATGGGTGAGTCCCTGTAAGTAAGCTCTTTCTTTTTCAAAATCCAATTCAGCTTTTTTAACATTGGATTGAACATTACCAAGGACTTCTTTATTCCAAATTCTGAGACAAACTTTCAACCGAATCAACTTAGATGCTAGCTTCTGCAGTCCATTACTTTCAGTTTGCCCTTGCTAAGAATCTTCAACTACTGCCTTAAACTCGAAATGTCTAGTCCACATATTTTGGCACCTGAAGATTTTTGCTGACTGAGAGCTTGAGCTTGTAATTGTAATTAGCAGCAGTGAGTGATCTGATGAATATTTCGGAATTTGCTCAACTTGTGTGGAAGAGAATGGACTCAGTCAATTATAATTAACTAAAGCTCTGTCCAAATGTCGCCAAAGTGGTGTTCCGTCCAATCGAATATTGATTGGATACCAGAGGACTGGATCGATACCAAGTGAAATTTCCTCCCTCATATGGCAAATCTACCAAACCATAATCATCAATACAATCATTTAATTCCCTCATCCCCCGAAGACTTGGAATTGACCCTAATGACTCCATGGTACGGACAACATTATAATCTCCTCCAATAAGTCAAGGAATGGAAGTCAATTCTGACTTATATGAATCATGTTTTGCCAAAGGTACCTTCTATCTATGTAATTACACTTTGCATACACTACATAGAATAAACAATTTTCATCAAAAATTGAACTTATTTTCCAAGTGACAACTTGATGCAAATCTGAAACAATTTTCACTTGTATTAAATCTGACCAAATACCCATATTTTCCCTAAGTCACTATAATAATAATTCATCAAATTTAGTGAGAAAGCCACATTCGAAATCTGATCCGGGGCAATCATAGGCTCAAGAACTCCAATTAGAAAAGGTTTATAATCACAAATTAACTTCTTCAAATGCATAATCAAAGTATTGTTACTAATACCTCGTACATTAAATATCGAATGACATACGAAGGCGTTTCGTTTGTTCTGGGACCTTGTTAATACTTTCAGTGGGCGAATTTGCTTCTTCTTCTTAGCTTTTGGAGCAAGTTCAGCAACGCCTGCAAGTGGAGGAAGCACAACCTGTTATATTAGTATGCCCTAGAGCATGTAATTATCTTATTGATAAATAATATGTTTTATTTATTTATTGTCTTCCT
>JAOXNR010054824.1:0-10025 GCA_028571225.1 Parsonsia alboflavescens | reverse complement strand
ATTTCTGGTGAGCCCGAGATGTCTAAGAAAAATAAAGTTATTGCTCAAGGTTAAGTTTCTTCTGCTAAAGATACTCCAAGTAATGTTTCAGGAAAAAAAAAAATCTGTTTTACAAACAAGAAGATCTAAGACGAAACCTTCAAGCTGAAGACATGTAAATTCTTCTACTGTTAGTCAATCAATCCTTCAGAAACTGCGAATGTCCTTGAGCTTCAAAATGGTGTGATGGGGGGAAAGAGAATGCCAAAGAAGCTCCTGAAGTATCGCCATTTTATGTTCCACCCTAGAATTTCAAAGTTACTGATAAAATTGATTTGGTGAAAAGTAGAGTTAAGTTTATAGCGGATACTTTTCCTCCTGGAGAAGTTTAGCATGTTCTGAAGCTATCATTTGAGTCTGTGATGGAGAACTCTCTCCATCATAGCTTTTAGGTACTTAATTTTTCATTTAAGGTAATGTTACTAAAATTGCTACATATTTATATGCATTGTATGTTTATGTGTAGGCTTTTAGTCACGTTTGAGATCTTGTGGACTGAGCAAGAGAAAGGATTAAAAAAGTTAAGTCTGCTTGTGAAAAGGCTACCAAGGCATAACAAGAAAGGCTTTCCTTTGAATAAGAGTTATGAAAATCTAAAGCTATTGTAGTCGAATTATCAGCTAAAGTATTGTCTTTAGATGCTGCTCAAAAGAACATATCGATTAAACTTAAAGAAAAAGATGCTCTATGGAAGGCCCCAAAGAAATCTCGGTGAGCCTTTCAAAGGATAATGATTGATTTGTGCGAGACCATGAAGACAGCTCCCTGAATAAAAAATTAAAGAAGACCATTATAAAAGCTTTCTTCAAATTTCCACAATGTAAGAACACGATTCAAAGACTTGCCTTGCCGACTGTTATAGATTCTTACCAATTGTGCATTGAGTAGGTGAAAGCTCAAAACCCTAACCTTGTAATTCTAGAAGATGTCCAATAGTTTTTGGATAAACCAATTGCAGAGCAAAAGTTTCCTTGGGATGAAGGGTTCTCTCTTCAGGAAGCTGGTAAACGGTTTCCTTCACCTAATCCGAATGCTAAAAATGATGATGATGATGAAGAGCTACAATATTTAGGTGTATTCTTGGAAGATTCTGAAGTAGATAACGAAAATTCAAGGGCTATGGATGGAATTGGTGATGATAAGGAAAATTCTAAAGTCACTCCTAGCATGGAGGATGATATGGGTGATGCAAGACTAAATCGAACTTCTAATAAGCCAATGATCTCAAAAGTGGAGGAATCTTCTACAGATAAGCATCAGCAATTGTGCATTGTCACAGTGGAAGCTCAAAACCCTGAAACTCGTGATTCCAGAGGAAGCTCAGAATCCTAACTTTGTCATCCTAGAAGATATTTAAAAGTTTTTGGATAAACTAGATATAGAAGAAAACTTTCTCTCGGATGAAGAATTTTCTCTTTAGGAAGCTAGTGAAAGGTTTTTTTCACCTGAACCGAATACTGAAGGTGTGCAAGAAGAAGAGCCAAAATATTTGGGTGTAATCTTAGAAGATTCTAGAGCAGAGCTAATAATGGAGTTGATGATGATAATGCAGATTCTGAACCCATTCCTGCCGTAGAGGGTGATGTGGGCGATATAGGGATAAATCAAACCGTTGATATCTAATGACTCAGTGATCTCAAAAGTGGGGAGTTTATGTGCTAATGATCTCAGAAGTGGGGGAAGTCTTTTGCAGATAAGCACAAGTAAGTGTAACCTTCCCAGTTATCTTGTGATTGTCTCTTGTTGACTTTTGTTAAGTCTATTTCTATTTTAAACATACTTTCCTTTTCTTTCAGGAATTTTATGATTCATGTCAATGCTTGTAATTGAATGTGTATGCTATGCTCTTGGAGCTGTGATACATTAGATATTATTTTACATGGAATATTTCTGCTTTCTCCTCTATATCATTATAGTTACAACAAAATATACACAATACTATGCCTTAGACTGGTGCATACATGTACAACTAAATTTTACATTATATCCACGTAGCAAATCTTCTGAACCTATATTTAAAGACAACATTTGTCCAATGTTTCCTATAAAAATTATGTTAAGATATCTAGTAATAGTAATACTAAAATTTTATGGGATTTTCTTTTTTTCGGGAAGTATGAAAGTTAAAAAGAGTAGTACTAGCCTGTTACCAAGCAAATCTACATTTTTCTATGTCTTTTCGCTTTATACCTATGTTGCATGACATATAATAAATAGCAAATGCCTCATCGTATAGCTCCTTAACCTTTTTACAACTTTCTTGGAATCTTTTACTTTATGCATTTTTATAAATTAGCCAGAAAGTATATTAGAATCAATTAGAATAATTATAATAAAATATAATTATATTAATTGAAAAGCCTTATTAAAGAAATTCTTAAATTTCAAATGGCTACTAAATAATATTAGAGGTACAATACCTCTAAGAGATGCAAGTTCTTCTATACAATGTAGAAAGCTAAGACATGGGAAGAAAGAGAAAATTAAATTAAATGAGATTACGAATCTCGATAGGTTATTTATAAGTTATTTGACATTTCAACACTTTCCGTTAAATTCAATGTTACAAGATCGAGTTTAAATTAACAAGAAGCAATAAAGATTTATTAAAAAAACATAAACAGTAAGATGAAAAAGAAGCAAACACTTTCCTTTAAACTTACTGTTACAAGATCAAGTTTAAATTAAGAAGAAGAAATAATAATTTAATAAAAAAAAAGACAAAGAACAAGATGAAAAAAAAAAAAAAAAGCAAATTTAATTAATTGAGATCATCAATTCCCATAAATCAAATTAAATTAAATAAGATAATCAATTCCCATGAGTTAATTGACTATATTACACTATCAAAAATATTTCATATCTTTTTGAATCATAACCTAGATAAATATATTTAGAAAACATTAATAGAAACATAAGAATTGGCTAGAAGAGATATGATCAAGTACATTTATATTCGTTTAAAAGCTCTTTGAGAGAGAATGTGAATCCTAAATAATAACCAAAGGGACATGATAAATAGCAAATGTTACATTGTATAACTCTTTAACATCCTTAAAGCTTTTTTGAAAATCTTCTCTTTCATAAGTATACTTAAGTTAGCTGAAAAGTATATAGAAATCGGTTGGAACAGACATGATTAAGTATGTTCATACTTATGCTAATCAATATTTTTCCATGTCTTCTTGCTTTTTAACTAAGTTGTAAGACATATGATAGATAGCAAATGCTCCACTGTATAGCTCCTCACATATTTGTTTAAAAGCCCTGTTAGAAAAAACTCTCATTTTCTCACATCTCCCTAAACTTTATTTGAGAGACCTCTCATCTTCCCATGTCTCTTTGCTTTATAGCTAGGTTATAAAACACTTGATAGATAGTAAATGCCTCACTGTATATCTCCTCAATGTCCTTAGGGATTTTCTGGAAATATTTTGTTTCATAAGTACACTTAAATTAGCCAAAAGATATATAAGAATTGACAGGAACAGAAATGATCAAGCATGTTCATACTTATTTATAAACCTTGTTATAAAGAACTCACATTTTCCCACGTCTCCCTGCTTTATAGCTAAGTTGTAAGATACATGATAAATTGCAGCTGCATTATTGTATAGCTCCTCAATGTCCTTACAACTTTCTTGAAAATCTTCTCTTTTATACATATACTTATGCCGAAAGGTATATCTATAACTCCTGGATCTATAGTTAAGTTGCAAGACACATGATAAATAGTCATAAGGTCTTCTAAGGTCAATCAAGCAAGACATAGAAAAGACCTCATTCATTACAGAGGTCGGGACCTACTGTTATACCAAAATACCGTTCGGTCTGAAGAAAGCTGGGGCAGAATTCCAATGAGTCATGCACAAAGCCTTCAAGAAGCAGTTAGGGAGGAACATTGCTGCTTCTTGTATATCGTTGCTGATAAAAGCTTTGATTCTGTAGGTCTTTGGCTTAAACATCTATGTTATTTTTATATTTTGTACTAGTGATTATGATGGATAAGGAGAAAAATGTTATAGTGGCGGTTGATTCAGATAGGGTTATCTGAATAGGGGAAGGAGGTACTGAGAATGGAAAACCTACTTATATTAGATATGAATATAAATGGTCAAATTATGATTTTCCCTATATCAATGACTAGGATACCAATTCAATTGGTTTTTATGTAACGTCAAAAAGAAAAATAGTAGAAGAAAGAACAGATACAACTCAGTCGGCTTTTGATGAGTGTGATGATGGTAAAATGCTGTAGTATAAATAAGAATCAACTAAAAAAATTAAATTTAAAGAAATTTATAAAATAAAAAATGGCATTCCAAAGGAATATAAATTGATTCAGCCTAAAAAAAGCGATAAGATGTATCAGCCACCAGAAGGTGCAATAGTGTCTTGTCTTGCTCCTGTAAATGCTATCTTGTGTTTTCCTTTACAGCCCTTATTTCGGGATATTTGAAAGTATTTTAACCTTTCTTTGAGTCAATTATTGCCTAATGTAATTAGATCTACTGTAGCTTTTGTTATATACTGTAATGCTTTCGGGTTGCATTGTTGCTTAGAATTGTGGTGTGAGTGTTTTATGTTGCTACAAAAGTATAGGATTGCTGAAGGAAGGGGATTCTTTTATTTGATTCAAGGTGCAGGTTTAGGTAATATAATGTCTTGTCCTACCAGTGTTCATGTATGGAAGAGAAAGTTTTTCTTCATTAAGAATTCTAATTTTAAATAACTGGGAATTGAGAGGAGCTGGAAAGAAAGAAAAGTTCTTAATAATGATCCGCCCGGGGATAGTAAGCTGATAGATAAGACACAAATTGGTAAAAAGTTTAGTTGTTTGAGTAATTTTAAGTATCGTTCGGTCATTTTAGAGACCTGGCCCACTCATATTCTTGAGCAATTTACGATTGTTTGGTGATGACTCGATCCATATAGATAGATTATGTATGTTTCACAGTTATCAAAATTGTTTTGTATCTACGTTGATATCAAATTGTTATTGAATGAACTGTTTATTTTTTGTATCTTATAGGGATGAGTCTAGTAAAGATGATAACTCAGAATTTTTCTGCTTAAAAACTTAAAAAATTTAACTTCTTTGATGATTCTGCTAATTCTTATAATCAAATGATTACCATTATTCCCTTTTATATTTCTTATGTCCTTGAAACTGATCATCGGGATGTGTATTCATTTGTAGGGAAATTTAAAGATCCTGCTCAAATTTCTGGTGAGCCCAAGGTGCCCAAGAAAAATAAAGTTATGGCTCAAGGTGAAGTTTCTTTTGTTAAGGATACTCCAAGTAATGTTTCAGGCGAAAAATCTATTTTACAAACAAGAAGATCTAAGCCAAAAGCTTCAAACCGAAGACTTGTAAATTCTTCTACTGTTAATCAATCAATCCTTTAGAAACTGCGAATGTCCTTGAGCTTCAAAATGTTGTGATGCGGGAAAAGAGAATGCTAAAGAAGCTTCTGAAGTATCGAATTTATATGTTAGACCTGGAATTTCAAAGTTACCGATAAAATTGATTTTGTAAAAAGCAGTGTCAAGTTTGTAGCTGATACTTTTCCTCCTGGAGAAGTTCAGCGTGTTCAAGAGCAATCATTTGAGTCTGTGGTACGTAATTTTTCATTTAAGGTACGGTTAATAAAATTGCTATGTATTTATTTGCATTGTATGTTTATGTGTAGGCTTTTAGTCATGTTCGAGATCTTGTGGACTGAGCAAGAGAAGAGATTGAAAAAGTTAAGTTTGCTTGTGAAAGGGCTACCAAGGCATAACAAGAAAGGCTTGACCTTGAATAAGAGCTAAGAAAATCCAAAGTTGCTGTAGTCGAATTATCAACTAAAGTATTATCTTTAGATGTTGCTCAAAAGAACATATCGACCAAGCTTAAAGAAAAAGATGCTCTATGGAAGGCCCAAAAGAAATCTCGGCCTTCCAAAAGGATAATGATCGACTTGTGCTGCATTATGAAAATGAAGATGACTCTCGAAATCCCAAATTAGAGAAGACCTTTATAGGAGCCTTCTTCAAATCTCCATAACTGAAGAATATGATTCAAAGACTTGCCTTGCCGACCGTTGCAGATTCTTACCAGTTGTGCATTGAGTCAGTGAAAGCTCAAAACCCTAACCTTGTCATTCTAGAAGAAGTCCAAGAGTTATTGGATTAACCTGTTGTAGAGCAAAAGTTTCATTGGGATGAACTGTTCTCTCTTCAGGTAGCTGGTAAATGGTTTCCTTCACCTAGGTCGAATGCTAAAAATGATGAAGAAGAAGAGATACAATATTTGGGTGTATTCTTAGAAGATTCTGAAGCAGATAATGAAAATTCAAGGGCTAGTGATGAAATTGGTGATGATAATGCAAATTCTAAAGTCACTCCTAGTATGGAGGATGACATGGGTGATGCAAGAGTAAATCGAACTGCTACAGGGAAATCTAATAAGCCGGTGATCTCAGAAGAGCAGGAATCTTCTGTAGATAAGCATTAGCATTTGTGCATTGTCACAGTGGAAGCTCAAAACCCTGACCAGAAGAAGCTCAAACTCCTAACTTTGTCATCCCAAAAGATGTTCAAAAGTTTTTGGATAAACCAGTTATAGAAGAAAAGTTTCTCTCCGATGAAGAATTTTCTCTTTAGGAAGTTATTAAAAGGTTTCTTTCACCTGAACCGAATACTCAAGGTGGCAAGAAGAAGAGCCACAATATCTGGGTGTAATCTTAGAAGATTCTAGAGCAGATAATGAAGATTTAGGAGCTAATAATGGAGTTGATGATGATAATGCAGTTTCTGAAACCATGCCTACCATAGAGGGTGATGTGGGCGATATGGGGATAAATCAACCCGTTCATATCTAATGACTCAATGATCTCAAAAGTGGGTGAATTAATGAGCTAATGATCTCAGAAGTAGGGGAAGTATTTTGCAGATAAGCACAAGCAAACGTGACCTTCCCAGTTATCTTGTGATTGTCTCTTGTTAATTTTTGTTAAGTCTATTTCTATTTTAATTATACTTTTTTTTTTTTGAGGCATTTTATGATTCATGTCAATGCTTGTTATTGAATGTTTATGCTATGCTCTTGGAGCTGTGATACATGGAATATTTCTGCTTTCTCCTCTATATCATTATAGTTACAATAAAATATACACAATAGTATGCCTTAGACTAGAGCATACATGTACAACTAAAATTTACATTATATCCATGTAGCAAATCTTCTGAACCTATAGTTAAAGTTAAAATTTGTCAAATGTTTCCTATCGAAATTTTGTTAAGATATCTTGTAATAGTAATACTAAAATTTTTATGGGATTATCTTTTTTTTTTCTAGAAGTATGAAAGTTAAAAACAGTAGTACATGCCAGTTACCTAGCAAATCCACATTTTTCTCTGTCTTTTCGCTCTATACTTATGTTGCAAGACATATAATAAATAGCAAATGCCTCATTGTATAGCTCCTTAACCTTTTTACGGCTTTCTTGGAAATCTTTTACTTTATGCATTTTCATAAATTAGCCAGAAAGTATATTAGAATCAGTTAGAATAATTATAATAAAGTATAGTTATATTCATTGAAAATCCTTATTAAAGGAATTCTTAAATTTCAAATGGCTACTGAATAATATTAGAGGTACAATACCTCTAAGAGATACAGGTTCTTCTATACAATGTAGAAAGTTGAGACACATGAAGAAAAAGAAAATTAAATTAAATGAGATTATGAATCTCGATAAGTTTTTTATAAGTTATTTGATGTTTCAACACTTTCCTTTAAATTCAATGTTACAAGATCAAGTTTAAAATAACAAGAAGCAATAAAGGTTTAATAAAAAAAAAAGACAAAGAATAAGATGAAAAAAAAAGCAAATATAATTAAATGAGATCATCAATTCCCATAAAGAAAATTAAATTAAATAAAATCATCAATTCCGATGAGTTAATTTGACTATATTACACTACCAAACATGTTTCATATGTTTTCGAGAAATAACCAAGATAAATATATTAAGAAAAATTTAATAGAAATATAAGAATCGGCCAAAAGAGATATGATCAAGTATATTTATATTCATTTTAAAGCTCTATTAGAGAGACTATGAATCCTAAATAATAACAAAAGGGACATGATAAATAGCAAATGTTACATTGTATAACTCTTTAACATCCTTACAGCTTTTTGAAAATCTTCTCTTTCATAAGTATACGTAAGTTAGCCGGAACGTATATAGAAATCGGTTGGAACAGACATGATTAAGTATGTTCATACCTATGCTAATCTACATTTTTCCATGTCTTTTCGCTTTTTAGCTAAGTTGTAAGACATATGATAGATAGCAAATGCTTCACTTTATAGCTCCTCATACATTTGTTTAAAATCCCTATTAGAAAAAACTCTCATTTTCTCTCGTCTCCTGAAACTCTATTAGAGAGAACTCTCATCTTCCCATGTCCCTTTGCTTTATAGCTAGGTAATAAAACACATGATAGTTAGTAAATGCCTCACTATATAGCTCCTTAATGTCCTTAATGATTTTCTGGAAATATTTTGTTTCATAAGTATACTTAAATTAGCCAAAAGATATATAAGAATTGCCTGGAACAGACATGATTGAGCATGTTCATACTTATTTATAAGCCTTGTTATAAAGAACTCTCATTGTCCCACGTTTCCTTTCTTTATAGCTAAGTTGTAAGAAACATGATAAATTGCAACTGCATTACTGTATAGCTCCTCAAGATCTTCTCTTTTATACATATACTTAAATTAGCCAATAGGTATATCTATAACTCCTGACTTTATAGTTAAGTTGCAAGACACAAGATAAATAGTTGTGAGGTCTTCTACTATCAATCAAGCAAGACAAGGAAAAGACCTCATTCATTACAGAGGTCGGGACTGATGTGGACATCCGAACCGATCTAACTTAAAAACTAATGCAAATCCTCTACCTCAGGATGCAGGCCGGTCCAATGGTTTTGGAATGGGCTGAAACTTGACTGGGCTACTGGAGATGGCCCAATGAGCAATACACATAGCTTTGCTATGATTTATGACTTTTTTGGGCCATCCGGGGATGTCTTGATGGGTTTTTCGGGCATTTTTATGTTTTTCGGATTATTATTATTATTATTTCTGAATCAAATTAGGATTCTTTTGTTTAAATTCGATTAGGATTCTTTTAATTAATTCCGATTAGGATTAGGATAGATTTAGGCTATAAACATTTCGTTTTGTCTTAATTTTTTTTTTTTTTAACAAAAAGGAAGTTTTGTTTTTCAATATTATTCCAGGAATCGAATTCCTTCTTTTTTTACTTTTGGTTTTGAATTGCAATTCAAGTTCGGCCAAAATCACGAGTGATCATAAGTGATCAAGCAAAACATCCCTATTTCTTTTTTCCTATTGGGTTGTTGTCCGATAATTGCAGACGATTCGAAAATCGTCCTGCATCAGGAACCTACTGCTATACCAAAATGTCGTTCGGTCTGAAGAATGCAGGGGCAGAAATCCAATGTGCCAGACACAAAGTCTTCAAGAAGGAGCTCGGGAGAAACATTGAGGTCTATGCAAACAACATTGTGACTAAGTCTAAAACCTCAGAAGACTTCATTGAAGATATAAGGGAGACTTTCCAGGTGTTGAAAGCTGCTCGCATGAAGCTCAATCTTGAAAAATGTAACTTCGGGGTTTCAACACGAAAATTTTTTCATTTCATGATATCCGAAAGAAGCATTGATGCCAACCTCTCAGAAGTATTAAAGAGGTCCAAAGCTTAGCAGGGAAGATGGCAGCTTTGGAATGCTTCCTTAGCAAGATGGCTAAAAAGGGTGAGAAGTTTTATGACTTCCTGAAGAAACCTAAAGATTTTCAGTGGACTGAAGATTGCCAAACAGCTTTCAGCAAGCTGAAAGAGTTTCTGGGAAAATCCCCGCAGCTTGTCTCACCAAGATTGGGAGAAGAAATTCTGATGTAC
>JAOXNR010054823.1:0-11955 GCA_028571225.1 Parsonsia alboflavescens | reverse complement strand
ATTGAATTAGAAAATAAATACACATAAACTAATTGAGGGGAGAAGAGAGCAGCACACTGCATATTAGACTAAAATTAAATTAAATCAAATCTAGAAACATAAACATACCTACTCAACGGCTTTGAAAAAATTGTCTTCTGATATCATCTGTCATCCTCTTGCATAAAAAATAAAATTAAAAAAAAATCACAAATAAAAAGGAGTGAATTGGAGAATCCATACGGTGAAATTGGCTTTGAAAAAATTGCCTTCTCATATAATCTGTCATCCTTTTGCATTAAAAAAAAAAAATCAAAAATTAAAATTAGTGAATTGGAGGATCCTTATAGTGAAATTATCTATTCTCTTCAAATTAAAAAAAAAAAAATGGAAAAGAAAAAAGTGAATTAGATAATCATGAAAGTTTCACCTGGGTAAGGAGAAAGAGAAAAACGTAGAGAACTAAGCAAATCGAGACTAAAATAATGGGAGATAAAGTATTGTAGAATGAGATGATTCCAAATCATATAAACCCCTTATTGAGAGCATTTTAGTGAACAGATATGTCAACATAAGCAATGTTTCTATTATTGTAAGTCCCAACCACATGCGACCGCCCGATCGACCAACTGAGCCGAGCCACTATAGTGGCAGCAGAGTGCATGTGGTGATTAACTTAGTCTAGGTCCTTCCCCTTCTACAAAAGTGGGGTGCCTTTTGGGACTGTAACCCTACTAATTAAACATTCTATATAAGAACGTTCTTTCTTTGTTTTTTTTTTCAATATGGGATACACTTCTCTCATACACCACTTCTCATTTATTACTAAAGTAGGTTCCAACAATCCTCCACATGAATGAGAACTTCAGACTTCTCCATAGGTTTGTGTATATATTCACGAAAATGCATTGTGTGATTATTTTACGAGAATTAATTGCATCAACTTAGGTAGGCGAAACTTTGAACCTACCCTAGTGAGACTTATCTGACTTACAGCTAATCGGTAGAACAATATCTTCGAACCGTCAACTTTAATATAAGTCTAGACAACAAGTATCACATAATTTTCTCTTTCCAGAATTGGTTCTCACTGTTGTGTTCTTTCTGGCCATGAACACGACCTGATTTCACGAGTGCTTTAGAGAACTAGCCTTGTCAATTCTCAAAGAAGTGGTGGCCACACTTCCACTCGCGTAGGTGATTTCTGAATTCACTTTGACCAATTCAGAATCATTAAAAATCTTAGCTTAGCCTGTCAATTTTGTACCGTTGTGACAGGAATGGGTAAGAGTTTAACGGTACTTCTATCGGTCAACCATAACTTCGTTTTTCCTTTGAACCTAGATCTTGGATCTCCAATCAATTAGGTAGGGGTCCGCTACAGTGACTCATAAAGGCCTTAGCCCCATTTCTCTTGAAGTTTTTTCAACTGCCTCTCTAGTTAAACCTTTAGTTAACGGATCCGGGATGCTTTCTTTCGATTTCACAAAGTCTATTGTGATAATCCCACTAGAAAGTAGTTATCTAACAGTATCATGTTTTCGGCGTATATGTCGAGACTTACCGTTATACATGACCTTCCTAGCTCTGCCTATAGCTGCTAAACTGTCACAGTATATACAAACACCTGCTACTGGCTTAGGCCAACTAGGAATATCTTCAAAAAGTTTCGAAGCCATTCTGCTTCTTCACTGGCTTTGTCTAAAGCAATAAATTCTGCTTCCATGGTGGAACGTATGATACACATTTGTTTGGATGATTTCCAAGATACTATTCCACAACCAAATGTAAACATGTAACCACTCGTTGATTTTGTATCGTGTGAACTGGTAATCCAATCTGCATCACTATATCCTTCAAGTACTGCAGGATATGTAGTGTAGTGCAAAGTGTATTTCTGAGTATGCTTCAAATAACCTAGTATACGGTATATAGCTCTCCAATGATTTTCATTTGGATTCGCCGTAAACCTATTAAGTTTACTTATCGCACAAGCTATGTCCAGTCTAGTACAATTCATGACATACATTAAATTTCCTAACACACTTGTGTACTCCTTTTGATTCTTTCCTTCACCAATATTTTTAAAAAAATGTAGAATAACATCTATCGGGGTTTTTACTGATGAAATACCTAAATTCTTGCACTTGTCAAGAATCTTTTCAATACGATGAGATTGTAATAAAGCAAGCCCTTTGGATGTTCTTTGGATTTTAACTCTTAAGATCACATCCGCGCCTCCCATATCTTTCATCTCAAATTTACTTGCAAGCATTTGTTAAGTAATCTTGACAATTTTACTATTGCTACCCACAATAAGCATATCATCTACATACAAACACAAAATAACAAAACTATCATGAATGTGCTTAACATATACACATTTATCACCTTCGTTATATTTAAAACCATTCGATAGCATAGCTTGATCGAATTTTGCATGCCATTGTTTTGGTGCTTGTTTTAGGCCATATAATGATTTAACTAGATGACATACTTTCTTTTCTTGTTCAGGAACTATAAACTCTTTAAGTTGTTCCAGATAAATTTCTTCTTCCTAGTCTAGATTTAAAAAAGCCGTTTTAACATCCATTTGATGTATTTCTAACCCATACAAAGTTGCTATCGCGACTAACATCCTTATAGAAGTAATTCTATTAATAGGCGAATAAGTGTCAAAGTAATCTAGACCTTCACGTTGCCTATAGTCTTTTACAAGTAGCCTTGTTTTGTATTTATCAATAGTATCGTCTGCCTTCATTTTCTTTTTAAAAATCCACTTATATTGTAATGGTTTACTACCCAGAGGTAAATCAACCAATTATCAAGTATGACAGAATGGAATCAACGTCACTATTGATAGCTTCCTTCCAAAATAGAGCTTTTGGAGAAGTCACGACCTCGTCGTAAGTTCAAGATTCATTTTCCAACAAGTAAGTTAGAAAATCAGGCCCAAAAGACGTAGACATAATTTGCTTTTTACTACACCTAGGTTCATTTTCTATAAGATTACTTCTAGGTGTAGTTTCCCAAGGTCTCTCATCCACTGATTCATATACTTTGTTATGCGGAAAAATATCCTCAAAGAATATAGCATCCCTTGATTCTATTACCATATTAACATGTATATTTGAAATCTCAAATTTATATACTAGAAATCAATATGCGTTACAATTAGACGCATATCCAATAAAAACACAATCCATAATTTTCGATCCAACTTTCACCATTTTAGGTTTAGGAACGAAAACCATAGCCAAACTCTCCACACTTTGAGATATTTCAAATTAGATTTTCGACCTTTCCATTTTTCATATTGAATTTGCTGTGTGTGTGTTTTTTTTTTTTTTGGTGATTTACATTATTTAAAATAAAATTAGCTAATAAAATAGCTTCCCCCCATAAACTCCGAGGTAAATCGGAACTATTTAACAAAGCATTCATTGTATCATTTACATATCAGTTTTTCATCTCGACTACACCATTTGATTGTGATCACTTCGTATTATTTTGATATTTTTATTTTATTGAGTCTGAACTTCAGATTTATAATTCTTGAATGCATTAATTGCTTCATCTTTACTACTAAGTAAATAAAAATAACAATATCACGTGCAATCATCGATAAACATGATATAATAAAGTTTTCATCCTCTTGATAGAGTACTTTTCATATCACCAATATTAGTATGTATCAAATCCAAAGGTTCAGTAATCCTTTTCTCGATTGAATTACAAGGAAGTTTAGCATACTTAGACCCAATGTATACTCGATATTTTTCTTTAGGACAATCGAATTTAGGTACCAAATTCATGTTCATTAGTTTCTTTATGGATTTATAATTAACATGTCCTAATCTAGCATGCCATAAATAAGATGACTCAATCAAATAAGCAGAAGTAGATGCATTTTCATTAAGAGCATTCTTGGTTACAATAGTCATTACATTCATCTTGAAAAGCCCATCACTAAGATAACCTTTTCCTATGAACATCTCGTTCTTAGATAAAACAAACTTATCAGAAACAAAGACTAGTTTGAAGCCATTCTTGCTAAGGAGTGAACTGGACACCAAGTTCTTGCAAATGTCGGGCACATGCAGCACATTAGTCAGGGTCACCAACTTTCTCGAGGTCATTTTCAGAACAATGTTGCCAACTCCTGCCACCTTTGAAGTAGGGGAGTTTCCTATGTACAGCTTTTCTTCATTCCCCACAGGAGAGTAAGATGAGAACATCGACCTATTGGCACACACATGGCATGTTGCTCTGCTCCAATATCGACCCACCACTCATTGGGATTGCCAACCAGATTAGACTCAGAAATCATAGCAACTAAGCTTATGTCATCAACTTCACTAGCAATTTCTTCCACCACATTTGCTTGTGTCTTCTTCTGTTTCTTAGCCCTGCAATCTTTTGGACGATGTCCAGGCTTGCCACAATTGTAACACTTTCCTTGGAACCTTTTCTAGCCCTGGATGGAACTTTCTCCCTCTTTCTTGCACTTCTTATTAGTCTTCTTGGAGCCTTAATCCACAACATTTACCTTAGAAGCTTCAAAGTTGCCTTTACTATCATCTTTCTTATTAGACTTACGGTTATCTTTCTCAATCCTCAGCCTAATGATCAAGTCCTCAAGAGATAACTCCTTGCGTTTGTGCTTGAGATAACTCTTGAACTCTTTCTAAGAAGGTGGTAACTTCTCAATGAAAGCAGCAACTTGAAAAGACTCGCTCATTGACATCCCTTCAGAGTGAATGTTATGCATAATCACTTGAAGTTCTTGAACTTGACTGATAACGGTCTTAGATTCCACCATTTTGAAATCAATAAATCTACCAACTATGAATTTCTTCATGCCAGCATCCACAGTCTTGTACTATACTTTCCCACACTTTCTTGGCAGTTAACTTGGAACTGTACACATTATACAGTGTATTGTCCAAACCATTGAGGATGTAGTTGCATTCTATAAAATCAGAATACTTCCAAGCATCCAGAGCAGCAACCTTTTCTTTGTTTGACTCTTTAGCTTCTAAAACTGGACACGTTTCCTTTAGAAACCTTGCCAAACTTAATGTCGTGAGATAAAACAGCATCAAGTTTTGCCATCTCTTAAAATTGACCAAACTGAATTTTCTTGGCTTTTCTCTTTGCGTTAGTAAAGTACCGACTGGAGACATAGTACCAACAGAAGGTACAGATGTAGAAGCCATTTTTATTTACAAAAAACATAAATATTTAAATTCTTACAAATATTTAATAAACATTCTATGAAAAACTCTTTGTATCTTCTTCTTTGAAAAACTCTTCTTTTTCTCCTTTTCTGTGCGATTATCTTGAACTATATTCGTAGGTCTCCATTCAAAGTTTTGTACCAACTTAGAGAGATAGACCCGTACTCTCCTAGAGAGACTATTGTTCCTGTTATCTGATACGTTGTAGAGGAACAATTTTGTCTTAAGATTGTAAGTCCTAATAAAGGACAGAAATTAGAAAAAAAGTATCTCTTGGAAAAAAAAAAATGTAACTCTTAAAAATCTGACAGCTAACTAATTAATAAAAAAAATTTATTAATTATTTTTCTGAAAAAATTAAAGAAAGAACTGGTTAAACCACAAGTGGCGCTGATTGACCCAACCAGCCGGCCGGACAACAGTGGCAAGGCATGATGGTTAACTTAGTCTAGGTCCTTCCACTTCCATTGAATTTTTCTAGCTTTTCTCCTTGCATTAGTACATTACCTACTCTAGTAATAGTGTCAGTAAAAGGTACAGATGTGGAAGCCATTTCGATTTACAAAAAATAGAAATACGTAAATTCTTACAAATATTTAATAAACATTCTTTGAAAAACTCTCTGTATCTTCTTCTTCTCTGAAAAACTCTTCTTCTTCTCATTTTCTGTGCGATTATCTAGAACTGTGTTCATAGGTCTTCGTTCAAAGTTTTGTACCAACTTAGAGAGAAAGACTTGTTCTATCCTGAAAGACTCTTGTTCCTGTTATTTGATACGTTGTGGGGGAACAATTTTGTCTTAAGATTGTAAGTTCCAATAAATGACAGAAATTAGAAAAAACATATCTCTTGGAAAAAAATGCCAACCAAACGAGGTAGCTGGTCGACCAGACGGTGATTGCGGCCCGAGGTGGTTACTCTTGTTCCTGTCATCTGGTACGACAGAAATTAGAAAAAACGTATATCTTGAAAAATATAGTAGTCGAACTTTTAAATTAAAGAGACAGTATAATGTAATTTTTTTAAGGAGTGTTAATAGAAATTTAAATTAGAATATATTTAGTTCAGTAAAATGAACATTCAACTTGGAGAGGAAAATATTATATATATATATATATATATATATATATACATATACATATATTTATATATGTTATAATTCTACCTAATGTCTTAATATACAAATTCAACTACAAAAGGTTTCAATCATATTTTACTCTTTCATTTGAAATTGAATGTCTCTATTTTAATTTTGAATATTCTGAATTGAATGTTTCACTTTCCAAATTAGTAAAATTTTCACAAAAGAATTGATGTTGTTAGTTTCAAAATGATTTCAATCAAACTCATTTAATAAAATTTAGGAAATTTAAAATGAAACATTCAATTTTATGCAGAGAAATAACACCTACTCCCTTGATTCCAAATTACTTGTCATGTATACATGTTAAGACAAAACCTGTATTCAAATTTTCTATTTCATTAATCAACTTTATTTAAACCTGTTCCAAAGCACCTTTATCGTTTCATAATTTCTATTTTGCAACCAACAAATAGAGATCTCATATTTTCAATCTGGCTCAGGTTGAACTCATCCTAGTGTCTGAAAAGATTTGAGAAAGGCTAACCCATCACCTGGGATTAAGATTGTTATTATTATTATTTTTTAAAAAATATCATTATAAATTGAAAAAAAAAATGTAGTTAATAATAA
Organism: Parsonsia alboflavescens; assembly: GCA_028571225.1. NCBI lineage: Eukaryota > Viridiplantae > Streptophyta > Magnoliopsida > Gentianales > Apocynaceae > Parsonsia > Parsonsia alboflavescens. Next base: position 5,022 of record JAOXNR010054823.1, on the reverse strand, counting down.
TTAGGATATATTTAAGGAATGGAATCCATAATTAATTAATTACAATTAATAAATAGTACTACTGTACAAAATGTGCGGGTGCACACTGTGTCCTAATAGTAGTATGATAAGTACGTGTTTGTGTGGGAAACATGTCAAGTTCCTCACGGCGCCGGAAAATTTTTATTGCCTCCATACATATCCATCCACCCCGACATCTCTCTCCCCCTCCCTACTCTTCTATATATAATTCTCTTCCACTCACCACTTCTCCACCATTAAAACCACCGCACTCAAAACAAAGGCTTTATGGTTTAGGTCTGTTTCCTCAAGATATATTCCCTCTCACTTCACCTTATAAATTAAAGCTGTCCTTTGGCTTGTCCGTTAATTTGCCTTTTAAGCAGTCACATTAGACTCCACTCTGTCAAAACTGGCAGAAAAGTGTTTGTGTACGGAGCTTATTCTTGACTCCAGCATCACCCCATGAAAATCACGTTCCCGTGACGTCCTTCGGTCACTCTTGAGACTTCCCCGTCGCACTAAACTTGTGACCCTCCACATCAGCCTCAACCGTTTCTTTTTTCGTATATAAAATTATATATATACGTCCCATTATTATTTCTGAACAGTAGTAAGCTTAGACAGAACCTTCAATTCCCCCACTGCAGCCATGATGAGTGCTTGCTTAACGAGGTGGCCGGAGCCAGTTGTGCGTGTCCAGTCTCTCTCCGAAAGTGGCATTCGGGCAATCCCCGACCGCTATATTAAAGGTCCGCTGGATAGACCTTCCTCCGACTTGGAGTTCTCTGCTGCCACCGGACTTCAAATACCGGTGATTGACTTCCAAAACTTTTACTCCGAAGATGATTCTGTCCGGGAAGCTGCCTTCGATCAGCTCTCAATCGCTTGTCGCGAATGGGGTTTCTTCCAGGTCGTGAACCACGGAGTTAGCCACCGGTTGATGGAAGACATCCGGGAGGTTTGGCGCCAGTTTTTTCATCTCCCGCTGGAATTGAAACAACAATATTCAAATTCTCCCACCACATACGAAGGGTACGGCAGCCGACTTGGGGTGGAGAAGGGCGCCAAGTTGGATTGGAGTGACTACTTTTTTCTTCAGTTCCTTCCAACTCCATTGAGGGATGACAACAAGTGGCCGACTCTTCCCCTTGCATGCAGGTAACTAAATTTACTAGTTGCTACGTATAAGTAGATAAAGTGAGGCTTCATCATGACTCATGAGATTCTTAATTATTTATATTATATAAATATTGATATGACAAAATTAAAGTAAAGTCAGATCATGTTTGGATATATTTACAGCCTCAACTTTTTTTTATTCATATTTAGAAAATAAATGAGAAATATCAATGTTTGTGGGTCCATATGTTCTATAGTAACGTGATTAAATATGGATTAAGAGATTTCTAAATCCAAACGATTCCTGAATCTAAACTTCCATCCGATTAATTATTAACATAAAAAATTTTTCTTGTTGAATTTTGGACATGTATATATTACAATTGACCTTGAAAAGGAGAAAAGAAAAAAGTACTGCAATGGATCAGTTGCTTTCCTAAAAACTATATATCTTCATATAAAATTAATAATCGATCAATATGAAAGTATTGTACCTGATCTCTTTTAGAAACACTTTTCTTCTGTTTCTGTCATCTCAATGAAGGAAATTGATTGCTGAATATGGAGAAGAAGTGGTCAAACTCTCTGCAAAACTGTTGAAGGCATTCTCAACAAATCTTGGACTGAAAGAAGACTACCTTCACGAAGCATTCGGAGGCAACGCCGACACTGGGGCATGCTTAAGGGTTAACTTCTATCCAAAATGTCCCCAACCTGACTTGACTCTCGGCCTCTCATCACATTCCGATCCCGGTGGCATGACCCTTCTCCTCCCTGATGAGGACGTTTGCGGCCTCCAAGTCCGTCGTGACGGATATTGGTTGACCGTTAAACCCATTCCAAATGCCTTCATAGTTAACATTGGAGATCAAATTCAGGTATATATATATATAAAAGACATTCGAGCACATTTTTTTTTGGTTTTGTAAATATTTTATTCATTATTTTTAATATTATCCCTTCTCTCCATATAATATTTTTTTGGAACTTTACCTTTAACATGGACAAGATCACTGCAAATAATTTATAAATTTATATACAATGTACTCTTACATTTCATATATATATAGAATGCTATATTTACGTGGTCAACACACCATTGATTTCTAATTCAATTAATTGGAATTCTGTAGATTATGAGCAATGGTACGTACAAAAGCGTGGAGCATAGGGTGATTGTGAATTCGGAGAAGGAGAGAGTGTCGCTGGCCTTCTTTTACAATCCAGGGGGAGAGGTTGTGGTGAAACCTGCAGAAGAGCTGATTACAGAGGAAAAGCCTGCACTATATGCTCCCATGACCTATAGTCACTACAGAGCTTTCATCAGAAAATCCGGTCTTCATGGCAAAACACAAGTGGAATCACTCAAATCTCCCTGATAGATGGTTTTAATCCATTACATTCAACCGTGTATCCGTTTATAATCATCAGCTTGTGTTATATATTCTGCATTTATTATATATGTAATTTTTTTTTTTCTTCCAGTTTTAAATGTCGTTTATGCATGTTATATATTCTGGCATTTATATATGTAAGATTTTTTTATTTGCTCCAAACAAACGTCCGTGAGGTAGAACGTGTGTTTTAATTCTCACCGAGAGAAAATAAAGTCTTTGTTGATTCTCACATTTCTAATTTCTTCGAGCAATATTTCGCATGTGTTTCTTAAGTTGCGGAAAAAGGAAAAGATATTTTGTTTATGCTTCCATCAATCTTGCCGACATTGGCCCCCTCTATAATATATTAGTGGCAAAAGGGTGGAGAGTCGTAATGTGCTAATATATTAATTGACATGTCAATATGTTAACCTACTTCCCTCGTCCGTATTTATTATGAATTTATTTAGTTAAAATTAAGATAATATTTATGATTTTAATAAAATTAGCAACATCAATTATAAAAAACGAAAGAGATGGAAGTAATATTATAGTAAAATATCAGTAAAATACCTAGTAAATTAATAACGATGTCTTATACTTAATGACAAAGGAGTTAGTCCATGTACGTATAAATTGTGATGGAAGGCATATTAATTAACACATGTTCAAACTTTGCGAGAGAATATAATGGTAAATGGTGCAGACACAAGTGTGTTAATATATTACTTCCTTCATCACTAAATATTTTAACTAACTTTTCTTGTTATTAACACTATAAAATAATAATAAAGAGTCTATTAAGACACATTTCTTGATTTTTCTCAACTCACTTTTGAATTCTAAAAGATCCTTGCGACTCAACCATTGTACCAAATTACTTTTGATGTAAATATTAAGATACATTACATTTAAAGTCTATTTTAAATAAAGCTCGATGATATATAAACTTTATATAAAACATATTCGTAATTTAAATATTTTTAAATAATATAATATAAAAAAACTAAATTCAGAATAATATAATAATATAAATAAAGAAATATTCTCCTAAGCGAATCGTCATAAGTTATGATTTTGATGACACATTAAATTTGCATCAACAAAGGTTTGTTTTTTACGACACAATAAGCTGCATTGAAAAATGTTATCTTTTTTTTCTGACACACACATATCGGTAAAGGTATAAACTTTTTCACAATAATAACATTTTGTGTCGAAAAAATTTTTTTTTTCTTGACACACTTTGTGTTGACAATTTTCTATTTTTCTCGACACACTAGTATTGGCATATCAATAAAATTATGTCAATACATAGGTTTTGTATTGAGAGAAAAAAAAAAACTATCACAACTCACATTAAATGCTTGGTTATATACTTTTCTTAACTAACTATTATTTCAGTTGTCTAAACACTTTCAATGAGATTTTTCCCAATACACATATACTATGTTATCAAGAAATAAGTTGTAATAGATTATTTTTCTTGTAGTGTAATTATAAGTCATTGTTGTTAGTTAATTAGCTTTTTTGATGTATTTTTTCATTTATTATCCATCTAATGTTATATGTATAAAATGGTGTTTAGATTTTTTAAAGGCTCATTAGAGGATATTTTTGGAAAAAAAAAGTTTCATTAATTTTTGTAAAACGACGGCTAATGACTTATATTCAGTGGCGAGAAGAGTAATTTTTGCAAAAGTTGGAGACTAAAGAGATTGAAATTTTGTGTTAAGTCTCGTCGATATTCATTGAAAACATTGATTTTCTATGTACAATTTAAAGTATTTATGCAATAAAATAAAACTCTAATCATCATGCTAATATAAGTGAAAATTTTAAAAAATTGTACTCTTTCGTTTAGAATTGAATGTCTATATTTCCTAAATTAGTTAAAATTTTCTTTAAAAAATTGATATTCTTAAGTATAAAATGAAGTAAGTCAACTCACCTTCTTAAAATTTGTATAATTCAAAATGAGACATTCAATTTCGGATGGAAGGAGTATAATGTAAGCAACATCCAAATGGTGGTTTTACATCATTCAATGATAGAAGAATAATTCTAACAATCAAAGGGATATGACGCCATTTAAAATTTGTAAAATATCAGCTATCCCCGACGAGTCGACAATTAGTAAAATACTACTCCCTCTTCTCGAAATTGAATGTTTCGATTTGACGTACAAGCATTTTGATAAAAAGGTTTGACCTAGTTAATTAACACATTTGCATTGTCAATTTTCTTAATAAAATTTTTACTATTTTAGGAAATGAGACATTCAATTCCGAACAATCCATCGAATATTCATTTCTCGACGGAAGGAGTGATATTTATCTTAGTTTATATAAATATAAATAAATAAATAATAATAATATATATATATATATATATATATATATATTATATGCACACAAAAATGCTAAAGAGTGCACAGTATGGAGTGTACGATTAAGCTTTTAACCATCAAAATTAACGGTGAAATTTTTTTTAATTTAAAAATAATAATAAATTTGATCCAATG
>JAOXNR010054822.1:0-11957 GCA_028571225.1 Parsonsia alboflavescens | reverse complement strand
TGAATCTTCTCATCTCCTCATTTGGTAGCTTCCATGAATTACCCCATGCCATGTATGCTCCTTGATCTCCATCATCAAGTAGACAAAGAACTCTTACCTTGCTAGAACCGATGATGGATGTGATAAAGGTTCTTCGATCAAGATCCATTTGTTGATTCTTGTTGACGGCATTGGCTTATAATATGTCTTCTGGAAATCCATGTGTTTTGCCATAACATAATCTAAGTGTACAATGTACACCTAATAGGTTTTGCTTGGATCATTGTGAAGCTTTTGACAACAATCTCCATACCAATCTTGTGAGGACTGGAAAAGAGTTCAATAATGCCATAACAATGTGTTGGAGAAGTGATCCGGATTGGCAAAGAAAATCTTGAACTTGTGGATTTCGATCTCAACGGGATAATAACATAAGATTGCTAATGTCCATGGATACCGAAATTTATCTTCAGGAAGAGGTCCTGCATGAGAAAAGGCTACAATGTTGCCATAAGGATGATCAAGGTCAAAGGCTGCTTCATTTAGTTGATCATGATAGACTAAGGCTTGGTTTTTGAACATAGTCTCTTGGGCATCTCTTTTGACTTGGTCAACTATTTCACAATGGGATAGTTTAGGGGGTCAGAATTCTAGGATAGAAGATGAAGGGTATAGGCTTGGGTAGGTTTCCAAAGAACGGGTAGACAAGGGTTTCCTTTTTGGTATGGATAATAGGTAGGCTAGGATATTGGATTCTCCTTTGATTTGTTGAACTTGGAACTGGTATTTGGAGAACCAATCTTTAAGGCAAAGGAGTTGTGGTTTACGAATGGCTTTGTTTTTGAATTCCATGATCTTCGGGAAACAGGAATCATCCATCTGCACTGTGAACTCATAACATATCAAATGAAACTCAAATTTTTTGATCCCGTACTTGACTGCTAGAATCTTCTTGATGGTGGTGTGATAGTGTTTTTCAGCATCCTTGAACTAACCACTGGCATGTCCGTAATAATGTTTCTGACCATTGAGATCTTCAATGAGAATTGCTCCCAAAAACTCATCACTTGCATCTGTTTTTAAGATCCTGTGACCTATATGACGAGGAAGAGGTTTTTGACAGATCTGTTTGAGGGCTTGGATAGCTTTGGTTTGCTCAAGCCCCATGAAAGTGGATTCTTTTTTAATAGCTTGGATAACTGACTGGTGTATTTGGTGGAGTTAGGTATTAAGGATTTGATGTAGTTGATGATGCCAAGGAATTGTTGGATTTCTTTTACAGATAGGTTTTCATCAGGGAAGGAAGGAAGGGTTTCAACAAGGTGAGGAGCTGGCTGGATTTTGCCATTAGTAATTTTCATGCCAAGGTATTCAACCTCTTGATGGCCAATGGAACTTTTCTTTTCTGATATCATGATACCCCGATTTTTGATGATGTCAAAGGACTGTTCTAATAATGACGAATGGGCTTCATCGTCCGGGCTTCATAGTCCTTAGAAAAGAGAAGGATATCATCAATGCACTACGAAGGATGGGCTGAAAGATTTTGGTCATGGCTTTCTGGAAAATCGAAGGGGCTACTTTTAAACCAAATGGTAACACCTTCCATTGATATTGAGCATTAGGAATGCAAAAAGTAGTTTTATAACATTCATCAGGTGCAATTCCTAATTGCCAAAAACCAGCTTTCAAATCAAAATTTGAAAAGATTTTTGCTCCTGCAAAATGAGTAAAATGGTTTCGAGTAATTGGGAATGGAAATTTGTTATCCTTTAAAAACTGGTTAAGAGGCTTGTAATCAATTACTAACCTTTTCTTACCCTTTGATCTACTCACTTACCTTGTTCACATAAAACGCCTGACAAGCCCAACTTGAAGAAGTTGGTTCAATCAATCCTTGCTTTAATAGTTGTGAGCATTCTTCTTGATCAAGTTTGAGATCGTCTGGAGTCATTCCAAGATGCGTTGCTTTGGTAGGATTAATATCCTCGTTAAGCTTAAAAGGAAGCTTAACAAGGAATTCATCGGTCCTCCAAAGAGGTTTCTTGTGCTTGAAGTCTGCATGAGAATCTGCACAAAATTCTTTTAACATGTTAGCTATCGATTGAAATTTAACAATAGTATCACAAATAGCAAACATATTGGATCCCTTGAGGAAGAACCCTTAGTAGTCCTACTTTAGCATATGTATCCCATCTGATAAGAACATCTTTATTGTGAAGTTTATTTCCAAAAACCTTTACCCAAATTATGCAATCTGGAAAGAACTTTATCCCGACTGGTAGCTTGGAAATAAGACTGGCTTGAAAGATTTCGCCATTTGCTGCTTGAAATTGAGCATTTGTATTGGTCTAATATTCTGCTAGAAGAATATCTGGATTTATCATTGTCTTCATGGCTCCTGTGTCTAAGAATCTAATAACTTTGATGGGTTGAGCATACTTAGATGTTAATAAAGAAACCTGCACATGAGGAGGGTGAATATTAGTCAAAGAGGCAATATCGGGAGTATTTTTAATAGTAAAAATTGGTAAACATGATTCATCTTCTGAATCATTTTCCGATGCTTCAAATTCAAAATCTGCAATTTCAATGGCTAAAGCTGTATCTTGGTCTAGATGGTTAATCATTAGTTGTGAAACGAGCTTTGAAGCTTTGGCCTTCTTATTTGTTTAGATCTTTGCAAAGTGGCAATTTTAATTACAGATTAAGCACCTGTCTGATTTTGGCTTCTTTGAGGCCTTCCATATGAAGTACTTGAGATTCTTCTTTGATTTGTACTTCTTCTTGCTAGGAAACTTCTACATCTGCTTGCAGCTGCACCTTTTTAGTTTTGAGCCACCAATCTCGTAGTTTCTGTTGCAAATCTTTTCAAGCTTCTTTTTCCCATGAAAGAAGTTTTCAACAAAATTTCTTCTGTCATAGAGTTTGTCCAAGTAAGTGAAAGTAGCTTGATGAATTTCTGCAAGTCCAAGAATTGCCAGTGTCTTTCCAGAGAGCTCGACCATTTTGCCTAATTCTGGCTGGATCTCTTCTGGAAGTGGTGCAATGTATACCTACTTGAGATTTGGATCTCTCATACCACCAAGGTGATAGTAGATTTTTTTCATTCTTTTGTAATGCCTAATGAGATCTTTTGGCCTTAAAGAACAACATTTCATTTTGAAGAAGTCTTGCCTTGCCTGCTTAATCTCCAAAAAATAGTCACCTACAAATTCTTTGAATTTGACATTAATCCATTGGTCTAAAGAACCTGTAAGTAACTGATTTCTCTCATCAGCATCCAATGAGACAAACCAATCATGTAAAGTACCAACTGCGCGACTAAAAAATTTAGAAAGAATATTGTTTAGAGGTACTTCCTTTAATAACTGCGTATTGATCCATGTTGACATCTCCTGGAATCTTTCATGCCTTCTGCTAATGGGAGTGTCATCAAAAGTGAAATAGGTCGTCCTAGATGATTACCCTGGAGGAGTTGCTAGTGGAGGCGGAGGTTGATCATCGGCCATGGATTCATCTTCTGCTTCTTCTTCATGGCCAAACTCAGTGTATGATTTTGATCCTGAGGGAGTTGGGGTGGTCATGAGAATTCCTGAGACGTCCATCTTTTCGTCTCCTGACTATGTGCAATCAGTAATACCTCTTGAGGATGTTATTGACATTGAGCATCATTAGCTGGACATGACACCGCCAATTGTGGGGAAGGATTTGTTGGAGTGGGATCAGGCTGCTTAATAGAGCTTGCTGCAGTAGGTTCTTGTTGGACTGGAACTCTGGATTCTTCCCTCCTTGGGAGTGCATATTGGTCTTCATCAGGCCAAAGTGGTGCTCTTGCCTTTTCTTCTTGGGTATATCTGGGCCCTTCGGGTCGGAAGGTTTGCGATTGAGGAGTACGCGAAAGCTTTTTCCTTGGTGCTGGGTGAACATAAGGATGATCTTTGCCCTAGTTGGCCCAAAAGTTACAATGAGGTATACAGTAGTCAGGAATCCTTTCGACTCGAGGTCGAATAGGACTCAGCGGTCCATAGAAAAATGGAGTCGGCGTATGAAAAGTTGGCGGATTGCTTGCCATGCCAAACATTGAAAACCCTTGAGATGGGGATAATGGAACCCTTGAGATGGGGATAATGGAACCCTTGAGATGGGGATAATGGAACAGGAGCAGTTTGAGACTTCTGTCTTTCATATTTCCCACTTTGTCTCTTCAAGTCACAAATCTCCTGATGTTTCTCGTTGAACTCAGCGTAGTAGCTAGTTCTAGTACAAATCATCGCCTTTAAGTCACGTTCAAGAATGTTGTGTCTTTCATCTTATTGTATCTGTTTTCCACATAGTCAATCTTTTTTTCAACCTAATTGACCCTGTCATCAATTCTCATGAGCATGCGATTTTGGGCTATGGCGTTGTCCGTTTGCTAGTTAAGAACTTTTTCTGCGTGGTTCAAAGGAACATGTCTTCCGTGCTCATCAATTGCCTTCTGGGTAATGTAGGGCTTGGATGCCCTTCTTTCAGCCTCGTCTTGTGGGCTGGTTCATCATGCATGGAATTGGTACAGGCTGTCTTGGAATGGTCTTCTGTACTTGCCTGCAATAAGGGGACGGCTCGTAGTAGTCCATCATCTTCTTCAGAATTTTCTTGATAGATAGTAAGATGGATGGAGGGCTTTCCTTATTCATCAATAGCGCTGATGTCCTGGAAAATGGCCGATAAAAATCCTTCAGATCTTTGAAGGGTTTCTGAATTGGTATTACCTTGTCCTTGTTTTCAACATTATCTTCTGGAGGGCATCTATTCGAACATCTACCAGTTTTCTTTTTATTTTTTTGGCGTCTCTTTGGAACTTCATTTTCATCATCGGAGGAATCTTCAGCACACAAGCATTCTGGATCACAAAGTCTAGATCCAGGGGCATCCCATAAAATGTGGTCGTTGACATGGGAAGTATAGGTAGGTTCTGCTAGATGGTTGTAGGAGGACACCGGACATCTTTTCTGCATGCTAAGATTTAATTCATCACATGGGGTGATCATCAGCTGAATGAAGATCTTGTTAGATTCCTCTTTTGGAGAGATCTTGAATGATGTCTTCACACGTTCATCAGGTAGCCTTCGAAAGGCTGAAAGAGTGGCATGCATTGGCTCTTCTTGTCGGTGAAGGTTTTCATAGTTGGTGATCTAGTCAACAAACACGAGCTTTTCGAGATCTGCTCTCTTTATCTGTCTTGGAATTTCGACCAAGGTGGAAACCTCCGTGGTGGAATCTGCGAATATCATTAGGGCTTCTGGAGATTAGCAGTTCTGCAATTCAAGGGCATGATTTTGCAATCTAGACACTATTTGGTGATGTAAGGTGGCTATCACTGATGTGAGAGCAAGCGATGTTCCTGTAAACTGACGTTGCACCTTGAGAGCTATGCATAAATTTGGGTATTGGAGGGATATAGCATAATTCGGAAACAGTGTTAGAACAACACTCCCAGAATTAAGAGTCGTGATGACTATACTGATGACAGCTTGTTCATAATTTAGCAGCCTTGAGTCTAGGAGTGCAATACGAGCAGTTATCGGGTGGCCTTTTCTGCCGCCATATGTGAGAACAAGTCTGATGCCACCAAGGTGAAGGTGTGTGTACCTTTGAGTTCTCCCTTGTGCCACCATCTCTGGCAGTATGTTGAGAGTAACATACTATTCTTTTGATGAGAAAGAAATATCACACTAGTCCAGTTTTGAAGACTGGACTTATTCTTTTGTCTTCGGAGTGGTAGATTTAAGAAGCTGCTGGATTGACTTAATGCTTGGAGGAAATGATCCTCTCTTTTTGTATATATTGTACAGGTTGATCAGAGGAGAAACGACTTCCGCAACTGAGGCTGACTCTGGAATTGTAGAAAACTCAACAAGATTACCTACATTTGTTGAATGTAAACTATGCTTAGGTAAAGATAAAGAACTGGAAATTTGTACAAGCTAAGAACTAGAACTTGAGGAGGTGCTTTCCATGGTTGATTGGGGTCTCTCTCCACTCTCTCTCTGTCATCCTCAAGGAAAGTAAAATCCCTAATTTCTTCCCCCCCTGCAAAAATGAATTTTGCAAACATCGGAACGCTCCGTTCTAGCTCTGATACCTCGTATTTTGCCCATGTTCAAGCCGATAATTTGGTCTCAACTGATAGTTCCCAATTGGAGTCTCAACTGACATAAGAGAATGTAAGCCTTTATCTTATCATTCTTGTTCATTTTCTTATCCTTTCATTATTTCAATTTGATGATGTATTATCATTTCCTGTGTTGAATGTTGTAGGTGAAAGGAGCTCCAAGTAGGGCTCGTAAATGTGGCTCATGTGGTTAGCTGGGACACAAAGCAACCAGCTACACCAACAACAAAGCAGGTACTCAACCATGAAGATCTGATGCTTTTGTGATAGGGATTGGTTTTTTGGAGATGTGATAGTTGGCTGCCTATATGTTTTAGAACAGTGATATTTTGGTGATGAATGGCCCTTTTTGTGAAGTACTTAGTAACCCATTAATTTATCTTTTCTATAAAATCTTTTAATTAGTACTCCATGAGCACATTGGTCCTTTTTTGTTATAGGTTTAATTTATGTAATTATGTTGACCAAACAATCATAGGTCTTTAGTCTAACTTAATACATTGCTTAGTTAGTAAATCTTTCGATAAATGATGGTAATGACTTATCTTGATGACCATTTCAATTTTTGATCAAATTTACAAAGTTGGGTCAATGAATGGCTTACTTTTTTCAACTTATATGTTGTGTTGTTGAACGAATCTTTCACATGTTTCTAAATACAATTCTCAAGTGCATTTGGTCATGCAAAATGTTAAATGACCAAATTTTAAAAGCCAAAATGTTACACCCAACTGGAATAATAACACAACTAATACCAAACTACAAACACAAGAGATCAAATTCACATTCATTACACAAATAGAGATGTTTTACTTCTAATAATACGCATACCACAACTTACTAATTTGTCCTAATTTAATCGAACCCTGAGCAACAAAATAGTACACATTGATCCTAACAACTAGCCAAGTGAATCTGAACATCACTTAGCACAACATAATACGAGCAACAAGCTCATACTCAGCAACTCCTCCAGTGCAATCAACTTCCCCATCTTCATTTCATAACTTAGCTTGGATTCCTGGGTGGAGTTTTTCTTCAACAACCCAGGCATGATAATTTTGGCCCTTTGCTCATTGGTGGATCAAACCATTGAAAAAAACCACAGTCACCATCTTGCCGCAAAACTCAAGCCAAAGTAAAATATCATCCATTAGAGACCCATTTGTAACATTGAACTTTCAATGTGAACCAAAGTCAAAAATCAAGCCTTTGAATTCAGACATTACCTCAAATCGCTCACATCCTAAGAATCTCCTGCCCGGATTGGTGTTGGTCTAAGAAGTCCTCAAGAGACAATATTTCCCACAGTGATAAAATGTTGTGGTACTAGGAGCCGAGAAGTTCATAGATCTTTTCATGGTATTTTTCTGGTCTTTTTTGTCGAAGAAATTCTTTGAAGATTTCAGTCGTTTCTTGAGAACTTGAACTTTCTGGGAAGAAGTCGTTTCTTGATTCTTTATGGTAGAAAAAGAGCCAAAGCTTTGATATTTCCATTGGGCGTGGGTAAAGAGACCATAATACCCTCAAAGATTGGTCGCATGTGCTTGCCACGAGTGAAATTATTCTTCTGTTAGGATTTTGACAGTCAAAATTAACGATCAATTATATTATTTTATTTTATAAAAAAAAATGATCCATACCCTTAGAGTTTAATTTATCCTTTTAGGGTTGCACCATTTCACTCCATACAGAGTGTACAGTTAAGTCTCTAACGGTCAAAATTAGTAGTCAATATCTAATTTTATTTTTAAAAAATATTTTTTGAGTATCGAAACAAATTTATTTTTCTTTTTAAATAATTAAGGATAGTTGACCATTAAATTTGACTGTTAAAAATTTGACAGTGCATCATGTGCACAAATAAATTGTCCAGGGCTAATTATTGTAGACGTCTCTTTACAATAATTTTGGAGGGAAAAAATACCAATTCAAATTTAATGGATTGAAAATAATGTTATTGCATGTTTCGGGATTATAAAATTTCTCAATTTCATCCATTGAATAATATTTAATTGCTTGAAAAGTCCATTTGAAATTGTCAAGTTGCAAATTGTTAGTTAACAAGATTTGATTGTAAGTTATTAAGTGGGAAAATATATAAAAATTATCAATTGGGGGGCTGATCCTAAAGGGCCTAACAAATTCCTAATTGGAAATAGGGGATCCCTTCGATGAATTAATTTTTTTATTCCATTGTGATCTTTTAGATCGTTGAATGGACCCATTCGAGAAAAGTTGGATGACAACAAAATTATCAATGGTGGGAATTCCTTATTTCTGTTCGACACACACACACACACAAACACACACACACACACACACACACACACACACACACACATATATATATATATATATATATATATAGATTTTTATATATATTGATGGAGCTCGGAAATGGTCTTCGGGTCACCTCAAACCGTGATGACGTCTACAACCGCGACCCCAGGAGAAAAAGGATTAGATTATCGAAGTGGGCTATCACCTTGGAGATAGCTCCGATGCCTAAATCAGTATTTTGATAGAGTAATCTTAAGTAAATTAGCTCAATCTATTGTGTGTCTTCTTGTCCCTTGGACTGTGAGTGTTTCGATCCTGTATATTGAATAATAAGTTACCTTTTTGATCATCGCTCTTCAATTACGTCACAGTAGGCAATTAGGATAATTGTGAGATCGTATCATATCCAGCAAATTACTCCTAGAATTATGGAGTTTTCCTAACTAGGGAAACCTTTCCGTATATGCCTCTGGTCTAGAGCTACAAGCTCGCTAACGACCTTTAAACCAACATAATAACTCGTCTGTGGATGCAGAAGGTCTCGACTATCTCTTCTAGAAGGTTTTGATGAGTGATTATAGGTTCATAGAGCATGTTAGGAGTCGTAAACATATAGTTGTGGTATTAAAGACGTATGAGATGGATTAGAGCTCATCAGGTCCGGGATCATGGTCTAAGGAGACCTTTTCCATGCTCATTTTAAAGTCAATGACCTGGGAGGTCAATGAGGAGAGGTCGCTATCCACCTTTCCTCTTGACTCGTGAGTCAGACTTTTGGGTATTCGGATTGGGAATTGAGTCCATTGGGGTCGATTTGTTCGAATCGTATCCGTTTCTAAAATCATATATATATATATATATATATATATATATATATATATATATTGTTTTAGATTCTGACCCATATTATATATAATTTTTCTTATTATAGTTGTAATAAGATGTTTGTTCATGGCAAATGATGGTGTAATCCATTTTAATACAATGAGGGATGATTTTCAATATCAGCATTTTTTTATATAAGTTAAGAAATTTATTGTATCATGAATTTGTAAGAAATTCGAAGGGAATTCGTTTAGATTGAATTATCCTTTGTGAGTGTTTTCTTTTTCATCCCAGCTTGTGTTGATTGAAGAAGCTATCGAGGAACTAATTTATCACGGACCTATTGTCAACAATAGGACATATACATGTATAAAAATTTATTCTTTAATTTTCCCTTATAATTTTATATAAAATTTATTATATAAATTATTATTATTGATTTCAAACACACTATTTCTAAAATTATATAATAATTGTGAAATAAAATAAAAATATTCAATAATAAATACATAATTATTTATTTATGGATTGATATGTTTAATGTACACAGATGCGTCATTCAATTTAATATGATTGTTAAGAAATGTTGGTGATCAGGTTGAATTACAAAAATCACAGGCCAATAAAAATCAACACCACACCATTAATGTAGCATTACTTCCATCTAAAAGTTATTTACCATGTACACGATAGATATAGGTTGTTGCCATTTATGTTTGTCTTCATAATTGTAGCTTAGAGTACTTGTACCCTTGTCTTGTATATAAATAGAATACTGCATATCTTGTAAGTAATCTTTGAGAAATAAAGATTACAGTTTTACATTTCTTCTCTCTAAAATTCACATGGTGTCGGAGCAAATCTTTGCTTCCAGCCGTTGCATGTTGTTTTTCTGATCTGGGATTAGATCAAATTTCTTGTTTGATGAAGTTTTTCAGTTGATTTTGGAGTTTTAACTCTGTAAAGCTTTGTTTTTTTTGAAAATTCTGAGCATCATGTCGTTTGTTCCAAACATTGCTAGCCCTTTCTACATTCATCCGAGTGAATCAACCACTGGTTTAGTTTCCTCTGAACGGATCTAACTACTAGTCCTGATGTAAATCCATGAAAGATGCTTTGATAACAACGAAGAAGATAGGCTTTTCTCTTGGAACAATACCAAAGCCACCTATGAATGATTCTCGATTTGAATTATGGGAGCAATGTGATATGTTCGTACTGTCATGGCTTTTGAATTTAGTTATTCCATCAATTGCTCAAAGTGTGATCTATCATAAGACTTCACAGCAAATATGAAAAGACCTGGAGCAGCGATACTCAGTAGGTGTTGTTTTTCGTTATCAGACTTCTTTGAAGAAATTTGTGCTTTGAGGCAGGGAGAACTTAGTGTGAATGATTATTTCACAAATTTGAAGATATTATGAGAAGAAATGTTGCAGATTAGGCCGTTAACTGTATGTGAGTGCAATAACTGTCTACGGTTTGTCAGAGAAGGTTCAAGGAAGGAATGACTTTGATCATGTCATCAGATTTCTTAAAGGCTTGAATGATGGATTTTCCAATATGAAGAATCAGGTTGTTTGTAAATCATGTGCTTGGTTTCGCCATAAATTCTAAGAGACAACTGCATTATGAGACTTTAGGACATGCACATATACGTGCTAACAAAGGAGTATATCCTAATGACAAGCAATCTGGAAGAGGAACAAACAATAAGAAGTTGGGAGGAAATCAAAAGAAACGCCAACGTACATATTGTGGGATGCAAGGGCATACTGTTGATAGATGCTACAAAAAACATGGATTTCCTACTGGCTTTAAGAATAGGAACCAAGCTTTAACGTCTAGTATTAATCAGATACAATTATATAATGAAAGTGAAGCATCATTGGAAGAGGAACATGCTGGAACTTGTCAAGATGGTTATACTTTAACTTCACAACAGGATAATGCTCTCGTGCAGTTGTTGTCTAATTCATCTACCAGTACTGATGTTCCATCTGAGGCAGGACAGGTGCAAGCTACAGCATTAATCATTCATTCTGTTCAGCCCTCTGCTAATAACGGTAAAGTGTCTGAATCTTATGGCAATCTTCGGATTCTTGATTGTGGTGCCACTAACCATGTTTGCAGCAATACAACTTTCTTTTGTTCTATTATTCCTATTGAACACAAATATGTGCAATTGCCTTATGGTACTAAACTTCCTATTACACATAAAGGCACTGTCCAAATGAATTCTTTATTGCAGCTTGACAATGTATTATATGTTCCATCCTTCATTTTCTATTTAATCTCTCTTAGTAAGCGTGTTTCCAATTGCTCTTGTTTTGTTCTTTTCACTCAAAATATGTGCATCATTCAGGATACACATACTTTAAAGAAGATTGGATAAGCTAGGCGGATCCAAGGTCTCTTCCAAATTCATATCAAGCCTTCATCACATTTCACTACTCCACACAGAAATGTTGCTGCAGCTTTGACACTTATTCCTGATGCTTTTGAATCTTCCTTGTTATGGCATTTTAGATTACTACACCAATCTACTAATAGATTGCTTGTAATCCAAAGATATGATAAAAATGTATCTGTTCCTTTGTCCCACTGTTGCACTATTTGTCCTTTGGCCAAACAAAAAGGGGCGTTTTCATTTTTACCCATATTAAAACAGTAATTTCTTATTTACCCAATTTTTCACAACATTTCACAATTA
>JAOXNR010054821.1:0-11958 GCA_028571225.1 Parsonsia alboflavescens | reverse complement strand
AAAAAAATAACGTCACAGAAGTTTGCCGCTACTTTTCCTTTAGTAGCACACAGTTTGTAGCACACCATATCATTCCTATAAATATATATATATATATATATATATTTATATTTATACAAAAATGCTGTTGTGTGCTACGTAGCACAAAATTTATGTGCTGTCATTTTAACCAGTAGCACACAATAGCATTCTTGATATATATAAATGAATATATATATATATATATATATTATATTTATTTATTATCATATGATACTCAACAAATTTGTAATTCTTAAGATAATAAAATAGGAATTCCGTCAAAACCATGGAACAACACGAAATTAGTCAATGAACGTTAAGAATAAAAAATATTTTCTCTTGAACCTCACCAAAATAAATGAATTTCACATTAAGTCTCTAACGATCAATTGATGATCAATCATCTTTAAAAAAATAAAAATAAAATTGATTAAGTGCTAGTGGATTTAGTTTTTTTATTTTTAAAGTTTAGTTTATAAAAATATGTTTACAAAAAACATATTTTTTATAAAGAATTTTTTTTCTTAAAAAAAAAAAAGGGATATCAGTTGATCGTTAAATACTTAACAAGCGTATAATATAATTTGAGTTTCGCTGTCCATCATATCATTTTAATATATATATAATATATATGTTTTCTTACATATTCGCATGGAAATAGGCAGTGACTTGATATCATGTCTAGTGAACCAAGCATATATGATTCCATCTATCTTCCCGTTTGTCCATCACAAGAACTATAATGTTGTTTCATGAAATAGCAACCCAATGTTGAAATTAAGCAGAACATGATGACATAAATAATACCCTCCTCTGTCCCGAAACCCTTCCGAGGAAGGCTCGAAAAAAAGTGAAGCACAATGCCGAGAAATTGGGCATCTAATCACCTTCCAATCATCTCGACAGAGAGTCATGTCATGCATCGTAATAAGAGAGAGAGAGAGAGAGAGCAAGAAAGAAAGAAATGTGAGCTAACCCAACAAGTTAAAGAGGGTCTAGTCTATTGCATCATGAGGTCCGGAAATGATTGGTGTTTTTGGACTGGCATGTGCATGAGGAAATGCCTCACAAGTTATAGGAAAAGAGATTAGCCTAAGGATCCCATCCTGCTCTGGCAAAAGAGTAGTATCACTTTGTCTAACGCAGTCTTACCGAATGAAATTTTGGGGGACCTCTGCTCGAAATTTTGAGGCAGTTCCAAGCTGTGCAGGAACAAACTTTATTTCCACACTTTGTTTTGTTTTTGTTTTCCTACCTTTAAGTTCCTTTTGCACACTCTCTTGTGGCTATTTCGGCCAAAAAAAACCTTGAGTGAGATTCCACTAACTTATAACAGGCAATCAACAGAACAAGAATGGACGACAATGGGCTCTTGCTTCTTGGAAAGGCATATTTTTCTGGCCACTTGTTAATTATTTTGTTCTTCTGTAAGTATCCCAAGGATACGTCTTGACAATAATAGTACATAACAAGACTTAATATTATTGCACTGTGATTCCAGAAAATTTTGTCAAACCAACATGCAAAAAGATCGAATAAAACGTAAAACGTAAAATGTCCATAATTCCAGCTTTTAGTCACACATGGTTGAGGGATTAACCTATTTTCAGTAGCATAATTGCTACGAGTCGATCCCGCCTTCAATTTCAAGAATAAGAAATGTGAAGTATAATGAATGGGATCGGAAAAGGGGATTAAACAAGTGGTTCTATGGATTTTTACTCCCTTCCGTCGGCAGGAATTGATGCACAATTTTAAGAAGAAAAAAAAATGAATTTGCTCATTTTTAATGTTAGAAAACGGTCAATTTCTTAAAATTTTTTGCCTATTATTATTAATCCCTTCGTCCGAAAAGTGAATGTTCAATTTTGACTTACATTCATTTTTTTAAAAAAGTTTGACTTAATTAATTTTAATCTTGCAATGTCACATTTTTTTTTTATAAAAGTTTAACTAAATTAAGAAATGAGATGATTAATTTTGGACAACTCAAAATGGAAAATGCAACATTTAATTTCGGACTTTGGAAGTATGATAAATACAACAATAAAACGAAGAATGAGATCTCTCTCGATGCCAAACCCGACATGCCAACTAAGATGAGTCTGGCAATTGCAAAGTGTTTATATATATAGATATATATATGTATATGGCAACTGGCAAAGCTTTCAAAATCTTGAAGATGATCATAGAGTTCTGACAGTATCGATCCTTAAATATTATTAATCCAAAGAGATTTGACACTAATTAAACAGATATCAAATAAAAGGTGCACTTTTGACAGCTGAAACTCTCTCTCTCTCTCTCTATATATATGTATATATATATATATATATATATATATATATATATACTATTTCTGTCACTGATGCTTCAAATGGTCTGAGATACTTATTCGTTAATTAATTAAAAATTAAGTACTCTTTTAGGTGTTAGGTGAAACAATTTAATTTGGTTTCAGCAATGTTATTGCACGCAGCTAATTTTGACAACCTGAATGCAACAAAATTCTCAAGCAATTAAAGGAACCCAGTCGTACGTGCACTTGTCCATCCTTATAGTGAAGCTTTTGATATATCATCATCATTTTTTAAACTCGGGATTGCATACATATAAAATATATATATTAAACCAAAAGAGAGGTTGTCGATCGCACTTTTTCAAACCCTTTAGAATCCACAAAGAATCACAAGCATTATGGCACAGAAAAGGTATCACAATAATGTTAGATTGTTTTTGTTTCTTTCAACAAATATCCAGATAATTAAAGGGCTTCTTTATTTAATAATCAATGTCTTTGGTTGACCAAAATGTGATTATTATTATTGGAAGGAAATTAATTAATTAATAAAACTTGGTTACGTTGAGGTATCTTTAGATTCTAAACATTCGATCATTTTTTAATGTGGATAAAATGATAAACTAACACTCGCAATCAAGAACAGAGAAGGGCTGAAATTATTGAAACTACATGAGCCATCTGCATCTTCATCAAAATAAAGAGGAAAGGAAAGGGGTCGGTCAAAGATTCATGGCTCGTGGAATGAACTTTATATCATTCACGTAAGAGTTTTGCTAGCCATATTAGCTGCTTTTTGGAATGCTTTTAACTTTTGTAACAATTTGATTATTATTATTATTATTAATCTACAAAAACGAGAAACGTACTACGCCAAGAAAACTTGAAAGAAATTACTCATGACATGAAGAACATCATCTATCAATCACTTTAGTCTCAAAAGCCATTGATATAGAAAGCAGGACCAATATGTTCCTGCCTTCTCTTTTGCTACCAAATGGAAGCAGTTATCAGAGGAAAAATATGTTCGCACCTTTTGATTAACTATGAGAAAACCAAAAAGTTTTGGTGCAATAATAATATAATTTGTGGAACATATTGAAGTTATAGATTAAGAAGGAATTGATCATCATATATTATTATTGCTTTCCCCAATGATCTTAATTCATCGCACGAAAATACATAAAAAAATATTGGGAATATATTTCTTTCCTGCATTTTGTGTACAAAATGAGCACACGCGAGTTTGTTCTATATATTTGGAAAGATTCATCCAAAGATACTTTTCCAACTTGACTAAAATAGTGCACAAATGATTCTTAATTTGAAAGATTCATTCATTCAAAGATACTATTATTGACTCTTTCATTAATCAAGAATTGAATCATGCATTACGAGTTTAATTAGATTTGTGTTTAGTGCAATATGTTAATGTTGAAGTTCTATTTTTAGTTCTCAAAAGACTATGGAAATTAGAAATAATGGAAGAAGCTCTCATGTTATTACTATTCATTAACAGAGATCCTTATGGTACCACTGATTAATAGGATTAAGACTTCTATCAACATAACGCTAAGTAATAACACATATTTGAGACCTTTTAATCCCAAGTGTTACTTTTTATCACATATAAATATACATTATTTACATATGCATTATTTATTTGTGGGGTTGCAGAAGTTTAAAGGTAGATAAACATCAAAGGAACTTGGACATGCAGAATTCCAATTCAATCCAATATATAGTGAAAACCAAAATACTTTCCCTTTCATATATAAGGACACATCCAAATCATGCAAATTAAAAACGCTTCTATTTCATCTCTTTGTTTCACGGTTCTGGTTCTTTTTTTGTGGAAAGATTATTCTCGATTTAGTTGTCAGCTGTCTTCATCTATTGTGCAGAAGACAACCACCAAACTTTCACGTAGAGGAAATAAAACAAACAGTTGGCATGCAATTCAGGTAGAGCACTTACTTTGCTTTGATATGCAAAAGACCAAAGAGAGGGCCAATGCTTTTTTCTCTAAAGAAAAGTAGTTCCAAAATCTTGAGTCAAACGACTCTCGACCACAGTACGCAACTTGCTATTAAATCACATATAAATATGTATATATCTTCTTATAATGATAAAAGGACATCTAATAATTGTACAAGATAATCACAAGGGCTTCCGACTTATGTCATCTTTTTATGAACACATGTATTATTTTAATTGGTGATATAAATAAACCCCAATATTTTGTTAGTTACTTGGTCATGATATTTTGCATGACATATTTATGAAATACCAAAATTCATAAAAATTGAAGAACGAACAAATAATATATTATTTTAATATAGGGTAATGTTGTGCACTATTAAATATCTAACTATCTTTATAAAATATTGCGTGTGTGCGACACGAAACGATGCCATTCTCTTTTTCTTTCTTTCTTTTTTGTTTTAAACCTCACCGATGAAACGACATTGTTTCAATGGTTCTGAGAAAAAAAAAAAAAAAAGGGTTGCAGAGCAGAAAGCCGAGCAGCTCGAACGGGGCGGCGAGACAAACGGCAACCAAATCATCGCGAGCACCGACACCATCGTCACCACCCTTGACGGCACCACCATCACTTACAGAAGGATTTCAACAAATTGAAGTTTCACTTGGTACCCAATGTCATCATCATCAATGATGAAATTTCATAAGGATTTTAGATCGGCACCTCAGATCAGCTTCGAAGAGGTACAATCTCTTGGCTCTGGTCATGCATCATCATTAGATCAGCTTTTTAGAGGTGCGATCTCTCAGCTCTGGTCTCACAACATCATTGGCTCCGCTTGGTGGTGCCAGCGATGGTTTGCTCTGCTCAATTGCGTTGCTTTGCTCACTGTCTTTTTTTTTTTTTTTTAAACCACAGGAAATGATGTTGTTTCATGTAGGTGCACACAGCTTAGGCGCTCTTCTTAGCAATTTATATATATAAAATGAGATCAACTAAAGCCAAAAAGGATAAACTAAACGATATGGTACTTAATCAAAATTTTTTTTTACAGAAAAAGATTGACTTAAACTTTGATGGTTAAAGATTTAATCAGACACTTCATAATAGTTTCATTTATATATAAATATAAAAAAAATTAATTTGATTATACTCTTTAAATTCATTGATTAGCTTTGATAACTCACATTCATAATCTAACCTACAATAATACAACTGAATTATCATTCTATAAATTCTAACTTCCAAGTCTCAGGTAGAGCTGTCAATTATTGTTGGTCAAGCCCAACCCAACCCAAAGGGTTAGAAAATTTAAAGTTTCGGGATGGGTCAGTTCAATTTTTTGAAGGGCCATAAAAATCCTAACCCAACTCAACCCCATAAGGGATGGGCCAGCCCTTATATTTTTTAAAAAACTTTTTTTTACTATAAAAACATTTCAATTTTCACACTACGTTTAAAAAATGAAAAAAAATAGTAAACAAAATGAGCATAAAATTAGAAAAAAAAATGTAGAAAATTATTAAATACAAACCAGACATAAAAATGAAAAACTCAATTTGAGGATTTAAAGCTCATTATAGTCCCAAAAAAAAACTTAACAAAGAGTTTGAGTTTCAATAAGAAAAAAAAAAAACTACTACAAAAAATAATATTGTAATAGTAATAGAAATTATGTATTTTTTTAATTATAATAAATAAATTATAAAATAAAATAACTTTTTTAGTATCTTTGGCCCCAAAGGTCGGTCCAATCCAACCCTCTCTAATCTCTCATTGGCCCTTAGCCTTTAAAGGATAGGTTAAAAAGCTCCGATTGCAATTTGAGTCAAAATTTTCAAATCCAATCCTTAAATAATTTGGGATAGAATCAAGTCGGGCTCAAGAACTTAACCCATTTTGACAACTCTAGTCTCAAGAGCTTTATTAAACCTTAAATGAACCTATTAGGAGCGAGTGTAACTCTAATTCATTATTACAAAAATACTATTTAGAAATAAAAAAAAAAAATCCATTTTTTACATGTATTAAATTAGTTTCTAAACCCTCTAAAACTGGAATTATAAACCAAATTAATTCCGTTTCATTGTTTGGCCTCATTAAATTTTAAAATTCCTTACCATGGGATATTTCTAGTATTGATTTATTTTTCCACAATTTTTTGAAGTTGCTAGATAAAATTAAAGATGCCAAGGACTAGGCCTTGGGGAAGGTTTAGCTACAAAACTATCGATTTAAACTTTTTTGGAAATCATTAATATTAAATGCTACCCAAAGTTAAACAGATAAGAAAAAGTTAAGTTAAACAGATAAGAAAAACATTTTTTGGAATTCATTAATTAGCTAAGTTAAACATCTAATTAAATGCTACCCAAAGTTCCAAACCAAACAATGGAAACCAAATCCAACGAGTATTGTTCAAATACAAGAAAAATGAAGTTTCCCCGTTTTTCATATTCCATATTTATCCATTCATTTACAGATAAGATAAAGCTTTTGAAAATGAGCTGCGAAAAAGTTAGAATTGAAAATGTTTTTTGGCTAAACTTTACCCAAGGCCAATGAAATGAAGATGAAGTGCGTACATATGAAGCTGGTGGCTATTGTAAGGTTAGGATTTTCTATCGCTTCTTCTAAACATCGTCAATAAAAGATAGACATACGTCTTTTAATTAACTTTTATAGTTATATTTTATAAAGTAAACTTTAAAATGATAAATTAAATCTTGTGGATAATTGATATTTTAAAGACACTTGAATTATTTTAATTGGTGGTATGGAAGATCGGGAGCCTTATGAAGGAAAGAGTCAATCAGTGCAAGACAAATCCAGAAAATATCAAAATTTATAAATTTTAAAAATAAATTATACTTCCTTCCATATCGAATTGAATGTTTTTTTTTCACCTTTTTTATTTTTTCTTTTAGCAGTGTCTAGGTGGGTTAGTTTCCACGCACATCGACGGTTCCACTAAAAGTTGCAACTCATCAAGACTGAATACGTAAGAATATCGAGTTAAACTCACAACTTGTATTAATGTCCCATTTGACTTAATAAAAGATTATAAAGTATCTTTGACTTTTATAAAAGTTAACCTATTTTTTCTTTGTCATTAATTTAATTACTGTAGATTGTTTTAACAAATGCTCGTAAATCTTTAAAATTAAAGGGTCCGTTAACTAGATTTTATAATATTAAAACTCTATCCCTTTTTTTTTAAAAAAAAAAAAAAGGTGAAAAAATGAAAATTTAGGACAACAACGTGTAGTGAGTGACATTCCAATTTGGATTGGGTTAGGTGTGATTCCCTAGTTAGAAATTCATAATGTGACTTCACCAAACCCATTTTAAAAATCCAAATATGAAATCTCATCCCATTAAGGGTAGACGGAACTAATAGAGGCAGTTTACTTTCTCAACACGTGAGGGGAAAAATCAAAAAGAAAAAGACAACTTATATTGGGCCAATGGGCTGGATTCCACCAAGCCCAATAGATCTAGTCCCTACAAATCAACGGAGTTCAACAAGCCACACGAAGTGGGTGACTCTCAATTTACATTATTCTGATTAAAGTTTACATTATAAATGAAGCTTTATTCAGAAATAAAATAAAATTAATGTGGTAATAGAAGCATTAGACGGAAGCACTTTATTGTGTTTTTTCATATTTGGAATTCAAAATCCCCAAACATTACATTTTTGGTCAATTAGATCCTTTTTTTTATTTCTTTATCATTTTAAATCCTTAAATTTTTTATGACCTATCATACAGGTCTTTTTGACTTGGGGGGAAAAAATAAGGGTGACTAGGTCAAGACGGTTGGTCAATGTAAGAGGGCCAAAATAGATAAAAAAAAAATATATATATATATATATATATATATATTTTCAAATGTCTTTTCTACCCTCCAACTTTATATTTTTAGCCAAATAAGTCCTTTTTTAATCTTTTTAAATTTCCAAACTTTTTATGACTAGCCATGTAAATCTTTTTTACCTTAAAGTTGATAATGCTTGTAAATTTTAAGTTTTTCCTTTTAAAAATATTTCATTTAGGGTTAGTTTAGTTGTATTCTTTAATCCTAATATAGTATAATGGCATATACTCCCTCCGTCACCAAATATAAGTAATTTTAACTAAGTTTTCTTAGTATTAATTATAAATTATTGTCATTAGTTAATTAGGTATTTGAGGGTATTTTTTCTATATTACCCTTCTAATGATATATAATAAAATGGTGTTTAAATTTTTGAAAGAATGATTAGAGGGTATTTTAGAAAGAAAAAAGTTATCTTAATTTTTACAACATAACAACTGATGACTTATATTTTATGATTGAAGGAGTACTACTTTTTTTACATTTTTTTAAATCTTTCATAAATTTGTTATTTTTTTGGGGGGATATTATTGTGCATTTTAATCCAAATGTTTTACACAAAATGTAATATTAATCTTCATGTTCATGTTAATATCAATATATATGGTTGTTAAAGAAGAATGGAATTATATAATGGTTTTTCTTCAAGATAGTGGAGATATGAGGTTTAATTTTTTTCTAAACTCTGCATGTAAATTACATATATACCCTACCGAAAATCAAGGCTACACGATAGAAAAAGATAGTTCAGAACAATTAAAAATATGTCAACAATTCATCAGAAAAGAATTTTTCTGATGGAATTTTGACAGATTTCTGACAAAAATAATCCAAATTTTTTTAAAAAAGAAAGTCTTGGAAAGATTTTCTAACCGATATTTCCTTCAGAAACACTTCTATCGAAAAAATTCGATACAAAATTATCAGACATTTTTAAAAAAAAAAAAAAAAAAAAAAAAGAATTCTAAACAAGGTGGAGCATTTGTAGAAAAATCCATCAGAAAAACTACATGTGATGTCAAGTCATATTTTTGTCAAATACTTTTAACGAATTTTTCATCAGAAATTTGTTCGTCCGAAATCCGTCAGAAATTAAGACTAGTGGCCCCATGTCAGATTTCCGTTAGAAACTATTTCTAAAGAATTTCTATCAAAAAAAAAATCTGAAGCCAAAATAAATCTGTCATGAAAACTAAAATTAAAATTTTATAATTAATAATAATTGAAAATTTTATTACACTATCACCCTTGATTTTATTTTTAAATTATTAATTATATAAAATTTAATAAACTTCACGAACAATCACTTTCCATGTCCCTGTGCATGAATCCGATGCAGAAGACACAGCAGATTATTATTCGTTTCCTTCAAAATAACAATTAATAACATTAAATTATAATGAAGAATATACAATAATATATAGAGGAAAGGAAACATATTACTCTATCAATTAACATAGTATTAATTAATGTTTTTATTTCTACTCTTAACTATTAAGAATTAAATGTTTATTCTTTAAAAAAGAATATATATATTTATATAATTATATAATATATTTTTAAAGTAGATTTTTCAAACAAATGAGAACTCAGGAATTTCAAAGTTATAAGGCATAACCATGTAAATTTTATGAAAATCTTAAGAAAAAAAAGTTTAAAGGATTTTATTTTATATTCATTATATTAAGATTTTTATATTTCCTCCATCTTGAATGAAATGTTCTATTTTGACTTTGATAAATTTTATTAAAATACTTCAATTTAGTTCATTTTAAAATAAAAGTATCAATTTCTTTATGAAAATTTAACTAATTTAAGAAATAGAAATATGGAGAAGGATAGCAAAGACTAAAAGCTATTCTCGAACCTAGTTTCTCCCACTAGATGAGATCTTTCAAAATGTAGATTTTATAATTAGGGAAAGTACAATGGACTTGATATGTGGGAGAGAGATGGCTTTTGTTTGAAGGAGTTGCATAATAAATCTATTCGAGGTTAAGAAATTCTATTGGTGATTTTGTTAATTAATCTAGTTAATTTTATTTTAATTATCACATATATAATAAAAACATCTAATCACTATATTAAAGATGCTAATAATTTAGGTGGGGAAAAACCCAATGTAAGGGGATCAGTGTGTTGAGATTCAATCCTGCATAGTATTTCTATTTGAGGTTTAAGAAATTCTATAGGTAATTTTATTAATTAATCTAGTTAATTTTATTTTAATTATCACATATATCATAAAAATATTTAATTGTTATATAGATGAAAATTTATTTTAATAGGTTAAATTTATTTTAATAAGTTAATATAGATGAAAAAAACACAATGCATCAAACTTATCTTATTGTTTTTTTGTTCTAAGAACTTGTTTTCGAAACATATCTATCAAACTGATATTTCTATTCTTTTCTCTCTAAAACAACATTTTAAAATAGTATTATCAAATGACTTTTTTTTGTTTTTCTATTTTGTAAAATAGTTCTGTAGAGTAGTTTTACAGAACAGTTTTTAATAACAAAAACAAAACAAACAGACTAATGAGTATTCAGTTTCAGAAGAAGGGAATATTATTTAATGTTTCAGTTTGGTGTGTCTGGTTGAATTGCCACAAGTGTGATAGTTTCTAATTCTCATGTTGAATTAATCATTTTACCAATTTTCCCCCCAAAAAAAAAAAAATAGCAACACTAAAACGCAATATAACCAACAATTACAAATCAAAATATAATCTCTAAAGAAGATCAAACACCACAAATTTCCTCAAATTAACTATCACCAAAAACAATAAGAACCAATAATAAACTACATTTTTTTTTTTTTTCATTTATGCTTGGCTTGTCTCTTCTTAAATTGATATTAGAATTTGTTTGGGAGTCCCCTGGAATTCATTATTTCAAGAGACTGTTTCTTGAATATAGCATTAGAGAAACTCGAAGATTCACGATAGCTCTTTTTCCGTTCTTGTATATATATTGCTTTCTAGAGTATTAAATCTAGCTTCCATGGGCAGACCTTCAAGTGATCATCGATAGGAATCCAATTGTAGAGTTAATATTTGAATAAATGAGAGATAATAATGATTGATTATCTTATTATTGGAGATAATTTATTTTTATATATACTCAAATACATTTTAGAAAACTTACAAAAGAAATGTGGGAATATTGTTCATATATTCTTGTTTCAGAAGGCAATTAGCCTTCCACATATGAAGGTCCAAAATCATACTTTAAGGGCAATATTAAAGTATATAATGATTGAAACAGATTATAGGGTAATGTTATGGCAAAGACGATCAAACTCAACCTTTGTGCAAGACTTTACAATTGTTACCCCATAAACAGAGATATACAGTTTTATCCAAATGCTTTAATCTCAATTTTTAGAATGAGTGATGAAAAGAAAATGAATGCTGTTGTAAAAGAAAACTCAAGCTACGGTGAAAAAACAGATGTAGAGAAAATAGAGAAAACAGAAAGAATAAAGGAGAAGAATCTCGATTCTCATTCAATAATTAACTATACAATTGAGTGAACTATATTATATACAAAATAAGAAGAAGAAAGAATACACGAGCTGTGTATTTACAAGTCTAACTAACTAACTAAAAATCCAGCTCAGCAACTCTCCAAGTTGCAGTTCCAACTTGCAGCACTCAGCTCAACTCCCTCAACTTCAGCTCAACTCCTCCAGCTTCAGCTCAACTCTCTCAGCTCCAGCCCAAATCCCTGATTCATCTTCATCCATTTTATCACATTTAACACCCCCC
>JAOXNR010054820.1:0-11960 GCA_028571225.1 Parsonsia alboflavescens | reverse complement strand
AGAACTTGGTATCCCTATCACTAACAATAGTTCTAGGAATTCCATGCAATCTAACCACTTCTTTGAAAAACAAGTTTCCAACATTATGTGCATCATCAACCTTTGAAGAAGCAATAAAGTGTGCCATCTTGGAAAATCTATCAACTACCAGAAGGATTGAATCCTTACCTCCCCTAGACCTAGGTAGGCCGAGTACAAAATCCATAGAAACATGCTCCCAAGGTGCATAAGGAATAGGTAAAGGCATGTAGAGACCATGTGGTTTTATAGTAGACTCAGCTTTCTTACAAACAATGCATGATTCACACACTTGAATTACATCTCTCTTCATATGAGGCCAATAAAAATGCTCCTTATGAGTATCTAAAGTCTTTGAAATGCCAAAATGTCCCATTAAAGCTCCCCCATGACTTTCAACAACTAGCAACTTCCTTGGAGAACTTTTAGGCACACACAATTTGTCTTTTCTAAATAAAAAACCATCATGCAAGTAATGTTTGTCATAAGCCCCTTTCCCACAAACAACAAAGTGTTCTTGAAGACATCAGCCTCTTCATAAAGTTCTTTAATAAATTCAAATCCAAGCAACTTAGCATCAAGAGTAGTAAGTAAGGTATATCTTCTTGATAGAGCATCTGCTACCACAGTTTCTTTACCTTTCTTGTATTGTATGATGTAGGGAAACATCTCTATGAATTCCACCCACTTTGCATGCCTTTTTCTGAGCTTTTATTGACCCTTCAAGTACTTGAGGGACTCATGATCGGAATGAATAACAAACTCCCTTGGCCATAAGTAGTGTTGCCAATGCTCCGAGGCCCTAACAAAAGCAAACAATTCTTGTCATATGTAGAGTAGTTCAAATTAGCTCCATTTAACTTCTCACTAAAGTAAGCAATTGGTTCCTTTTCTTGCATCAAAACAGCCCCAATTTCCACCCTCGAAGCATCACACTCAACCTCAAACACTTTGGAAAAATCGGGTAAGGAAAGAATAGGTGCACTAGCAAGTTTTGTCTTAAGCATTTGGAAGGTACTCTCTTGTTCACTCTTCCATCTAAACTTCACTTTGGACTTAATAATTTCAGTTAAGGGAGTTGCAATGGTACTGAAATTAATCACAAATCTTCTATACAATGATGCAAGACCATGAAAGCTTCTTACCTCACTTGCACTTTTTGGTGTTGGCCAATTTTTTATGGCCCTTACCTTTTCTTCATCAACATTTATTCCTTGAGATGACACAATATAACCAAGAAATACAACTTGAGGTAAACAAAATGAACATTTCTTCAAGTTAGCATAGAGCTTTTCACATCTAAGAATAGCAAAAACAGCCCTCAAGTGACTAGCATGTCCATGTATATTCTTGCTATAAACCAAAATATCATCAAAGTAGACTACCACAAATTTACCTATGCAATCCCTAAGAACATGAATCATCAATCTAATGAATGTGCTAGGTCCATTTGTGAGTCCAAAGGGCATTACAAGCCGCTTATATAATTCATGTTTTGTTTTGAAGGCGGTTTTCCATTCATCCCCTTCTTTCTTGTGAATTTGGGGAGAGCCACTTTTTAAATCAATCTTGGAAAAGCATGTACTACCACTTCATTCATCAAGCATGTCATCTAAACAAGGGATAAGGAAGCGATACTTTATAGTAATTTTGTTGATTGATCGACAATCAACACACATTCTCCACGTTCCATCTTTCTTGGGCACAAGCAAAACCGGCACCGCATAAGGGCTCATGCTCTCCCTAACATAGCCTTTGGAAAGGAGCTCTTCCACTTGTCTTTGTAGCTCCTTACTCTCCTCCGGATTGGTCCTATAGGCTGCTTTGTTTGGTAATGGAGCTCCCAGAATCAAATCTATTTGATGCTTAATCCCTCTCATTGGTGGCAATGCTTGTGGATGCTCTTCCAGAAAGACATCTTCAAATTCCTTCAAGATAGAACCAACTTCACTAGGAAGAGATGTGTTAGTGTCATCATCAAAAACAGTAGCTACCAATGAGTGTTTTTACATAAGTAAGACTAAAGGCTTGAAGCTCATACAAGCACTCTTCACCTCTCTTGCTTTTGATAAAAACTCATTTTCTCTCCATTTTTCCTCTCAGTTTCTCCCTTCTTCTTTCCACTCTCTTTTCTGTCCAGCTTTGCTGCCTTCTCTCCAGATTTTTCAGTCCTTCCCTTCTCAGTTTTTTTTTTTTCCCATCTCTCTCGGCTTTCCCTCATTTTCTCTCTTTTCTTCTTCTTCATAAAATTCTTTCATTCTCTCGGGAATTTTTCCTTGATCCATGTAAGCTTCATGAGGCTTTAAAGGGCTCAAATGTATCTTCCTTCCATCATATTCCAAAGTATGCTTGTTCTTGAAACCATCATATATCACCTTCCTATCATATTGCCTTGGTCTTCCAAGTAACAAGTGTGTTGCTTGCATAGGCACCACATCACAAAGCACCTCATCATGGTACTTTCCGATAGAAAATGAAATTCTCACTTGCTTTCCAACCTTCACTTCACCACTATCATTCAACCATTGAAGCTTGTAAGGTTTGGGCTGCTCCAGGCATGGCAATTTCATCTTTTCAACCAAATAGGTACTTGCAACATTAACACAACTACCACTATCCACAATGACACTACAACAATGTCCTTGTATCAAACATCTTGTATGGAATAAGTTTCCCCTTTGCAAGTCCTCCTCCTCACTAGCTTGTGTGCTAAGTTCCCTTCTAATCATATACATATGCTCATAAACTCCTTCATTACGATAAAATTCCTCTCCTTGCTCTTCACCTTCAGCCTCGTCTTCCTACTCTTCTTCTTCACTAGCCGATTCTATCAATCCTTTGTTGTTCAAGATGATGTTCCTCGTGTTAGGACATTGGTTGGCATAATGTCCAAAACCTTGGCATTTATGGCACTTAACATCTCTAGCCTTCTAATGTGGAAGTTGACCCTTTCCTTTGTCTCCTTGAGGTCACTTGTTCTCTTGAAACTTTGGCTTGAAACCATCCTCCTTTGCTGGAAATTTAGGAGCCATTTCAACTTTCTTAGGCTTCCAGGTTTGGAAGTTGAATTACCAAAACCTTGTGAGCTGTAAGTTCTCCCACTTGAACTCCTGTTGTTCTTCAATTGCTTTTCAATTTTGATGGCTATGTCCACCTCATCTTGTAGTTGATAGAATTGACAAATCTCCACCTTGTTGGCTATCTCCCTATTCAATCCACAAAGGAACCTTGCAATTGTAGCTTCTTCATCCTCCTCAATCTTGATTCTCATCATGGCTCACTCCATTTCTTTGTAATACTCATCAACCCCCTTGGAACCTTGTTGAAGAGTTTGAAGGTTTTGGTAAAGCTCTCTATGATAATAAGCTAGAACAAATCTCTTTTTCATGACTGTTTTTAGCTCATTCCAAGTAGTAATAGCCGGTTCTCTAGCTCTCCTCTTGGTGATCATCAATTGTTAACACCAAGTAAGTGCATAATCTGAAAATTCTACAATATCTAGCTTCACTTTCTTGGCTTCCGGATAGTCATAGCAATCAAATACATGCTCATCTTTGCTTTCCCAAATCAAGTATGCTTCCAGATCATGTCCTAAGTTGAATGGTGGATTGGTTAGCTTAATGTTTCCCATGTTTGTATCTC
Organism: Parsonsia alboflavescens; assembly: GCA_028571225.1. Classification (NCBI taxonomy): domain Eukaryota; kingdom Viridiplantae; phylum Streptophyta; class Magnoliopsida; order Gentianales; family Apocynaceae; genus Parsonsia; species Parsonsia alboflavescens. The sequence continues at coordinate 8,300 of JAOXNR010054820.1, read as the reverse complement.
TTCTCCTTAGCTCTCGGTAGTCATTCTCATGCAGCGGTTCCCATTCTTCTTCTTCCTCATCAAATGCTTCATCAAAGTGTCATTGAAGAGCTCTTCCTCTTGGCTGTACCCTTTGCACATTACCTCCTCTTCCCTTGCCTCCTTGCTGAAACTCATTTCGACCAGCTCTATCAAAAGCTGGTGGAGTGTCAAATGTATTCACCCTCTCTTCAACTCTATTAATCCTTGTACCAGGATCTTGTCTCATGGTTCCTATGTCCTTTCTAATTGATCCCAGCTCCAAGGACATCCTTTGTAAGACTTCAGTTATAAAAGACATGGTAGCATTTTCCTTTCCTACATAAAAGTAATTGATGCACATGCAACTTTCTTTGATATAATGGTAGATGCAATTCAAAAACCGTATAACCTCACACCACTCGTGTATGTCACTCTTAGTTTTGGCTTTTTGTTCATTCTAATGTGCTCACCTCTTAGCCTTTTTCCTCTTTTAGCTCTTCTTTAGGTTCTTAATGCAACTTCAAAAGAAGATAATGTCTTAACAAGGCAATCAACTCAAGCATCAACAAATCAAAACAAGTAGTTCATATCTTCCAAATTATAAGATTCAAAGAGATAAGAGTTTCAAAGAAAATGGTCAATGAACACAAAGCAAATGATCAAACACTTAGAATCCAATAAGAAATAGATGAAAGGAAATCTAGCAAACACCTTCACCCAAAGTAATCAAAAGCCCTAAGTGTAGTCTCTCAACAACCCTAAGATGAGCTTATAAGACACAAAAAAGATCAAATTTGATCTGGTTTTTTGATTCACTCAAAAATGAAAGTTGTTTATTGGATAAGTTGTGATTTAAATACAAAAAAGGTAGTATTTTTACCCCAAAGACTTATACTAACCCACAAGAATTCGAGTGTTAGGTAAATAGACACTTAAATCCTTACTACAAAGTCCTAAAGACAAGAAATAAGTATGAAAATTCAAAAAAACTCATTGAAGGTCTAGGTGTGCCTCGGTTATGTCCGGTGCTAGTGGCTATGCCGGAAACAACCAGCTTCTCTATCCTATGCTATCCTTTTGTAGCCAGCGCCAATTGCAACTTGGGTGGAGTCGGACAGGCTTTTCTCCAACCCTTTTAGCTTGTTTTCTTTCCCTTTGCTTCAAGCCTGGAAATGCTAACACCTTACACTCTTTGTGGACTTGAACTTAGGTCTTTAAAGCACATTTCCAAGCCCCTTCAAATAAGTCCTCAACTTTCCACACATTGAATAGCCTCTTTGTTGACTCATTTTTATCAGGTGTTGATCTCTTCGTGATTGCTCCAAAATCAAGTAGTTCTTCAATCACTTACAAGAATTCTATCAATGACCTCTTCATCTTAGATGATCTTGATCTTGTAACTAGACCCAATGACATTGATGGGGCTCGTTCACCAAAAGGAGAAATCTCAATAAAATTAATATGGACCTAACTTGATACTTGCCTTGAGGATCAACTTTGTAAACATTGTCATTAATTCTCTCTATGATTTGGAAAAGGCAATAGCCTCTTTGATGAAGTTCAGTCTTCCTTGCTTGAGGGGACCTCTCTTTCCTTAAGTGTATCCAAACCCAATCTCCCACTTCGAACTTCACTGGCCTTCTACCTTTTTCATGTTGCTTGGCATAGAGTTTGATGTGATCTTGAGTTAAAGTTTCTCAACTCATTGGAACTCTCAATTACATCAAATTGAATATTAGTTCCCAAGACTCAACAAGAAATTGAAGTTTAATTAGATTGACCTATGTTTGAAATTAACATCAACAAATCTCTTGATTTGGTAGACTTATGAACACCTTAAGGCAAAGTAGCATATAGTCTTTAAATTGTACTTAACCAAGAACCCTAGGAGAGCTTATGATGAACACTCGAAAGGAATCATGGTTGATTGGTTTCATATTGTAAAGTAGTTTGTAAATGTGTTATTGAATTACAAAGATAAGAACAATGTATAATTTTGTGCTAATATATAAGGACTAAAATGCCATTTAAATCAAATTAAGTTCCGTAAGAAAAGTCCTCAAATAGGTAAAAAAAGGACCTAAAGCTTCATGGCTGTTTGGTGCTCCGTTCGACACCGATTGCAACTCGGAATGAGGTACAGGGTGTGTCCAGCTCTTGGTTCGGCTCCGATTGTAGACACACTGTGCAACACCGTGTGGCACCCTATAGCACTAGATAGCAAGCCATCTTCGATCAACATCGAGCAATAATCGACTGTTCTCGAGCTGTTCCCTTTCCAACTTGAAATAAATTATTCTTGGTGAATCTTGAACTTGAAATATTAATCCTTGTACAAAGACTTTCATCCATCAAGCTTGTCGTTCATGAAGGCTTCACAAATTAGCTTTTAGTTGTCATCATGCTTAACTTCATGAACCTCATCTTCAACCACATGGACTTGAATTGCAAAACCCTCACATTTGAAGCTAAGTAGATTGAATCTTCTAACCTCTTCATAAATTAGCTTCTATGATTCCTTCCGAGCTTTCTGCTACTTGTTGTCCATCATTCCCCCTCACCTCAAAAGGATTCGTCCTTGAATCATTAAGTTTTACATAGAGAATGGATGATCCCTAACATTGGTTGAAGAAACAATATGATACTTGAAAGTGAAGTTGAGTTCTAGATATTGTGTTATAACCATGCGGTATACTGTAACTTCAACCAAACAGGAGCAAATAGACATAATTTAAAAGAAAGACAAAGACACGCTTTTTAACATAGTTTGGCCATCTCCTTACCTACTTTGAGAGACCCTCATTCAGATTATGTCATTTTATAATTCCAATTACAATGAGAAACTCCAATGCAACCAACACCAGTTTCTTGATAAGAATTACAAAAGATTTTGTGCAATAAAATCCCAAGCCACTTGAGATTCATGAACTATTCCTACTTTGCACAAATTTCTTTGCCACAAGGAATTCAAATACTAACTTTAATCCAAAGTTAGTTTGTACCTCCAGCCACTAAAGATGCAACTTTCATCCTATCACAACACCATCTGCAAATGTTTCTCCACTAGGATTTGCAGATAATCTTGATCAGAGAGAGAATAAGAAACTTGATCTTCAATTCTTCCTGAGATAAATGAGATCTCCAATTGATAAGCTTCAATAACTTCCAACCAATTTGTAACTCAAACTTTGCCTGATTCTGTTCATCTCTTCAATATTCTGAGTTCTCCTTTTATATGATAGACTTCTTTTAAAAACTTCCTGATGAATATCCAAAGATGCTATGCAATGAGGCTATGTATAAAGACTTGTATTCCAAATACAAATATCATATTTTAAGAATGAAGAAAGCCTTGATAGCATAAGTAAAAGACAAGGAAGAATACAATGAATGTCGTGTCATCTTTGAAAGGAAATCAATGAATGATCAAGAGCCATCAAGGAAACGTTACAATGTTCACATGATTTAAGGATTTGGGAAGGATTCAAGTGAAGTTCAAAGGCTTGAAAAGATGTGGAATCAAGTAGAAGAAACCAAGAATCGAAGCAGTCAAAGAAGAGGAAGAACAAGCTTGAAACAAGGCTTAAATCAAGCTGAAATTTCAGCCGGATGAAAATAGCAACCAATACGTTGTGCCACTTTCCAGAGCTGCTTCCTTTTGTTCAAAATTGATCAACTTGTTTGTGGCAGAAATTCAGTTGCTTATTTGGTCAAATTGCTTTTGTTTGAGTAGTATGATTCTATTGGAATTCAGTTGTACAAATGAGATGCTTGTTTGGTACAAAGCCACTAACTCCATCACCGACTGAACATCATCGGAGCGGCTTGCTTGAATTTGATTCTCCATCAAATGAGCAACAACTTGAGTAGCCTGTTTCAGCTACTTGTTTGGTAGCCAATTTCATACCACCGAACAGCTTCTCAAGCATGGTTAATGAATCATGTGAGCTGCTTGCTTAATTCAATTGTCTCCCCCGAATTGAATTCATTTGATTAGCTTGCTTAGTAGCCACTTCCAACCCTCCAAATAGCTTGATTTCACCCTTTTCAAAATAGCCATGCGGTGACAATTGATCAACCGACCTGGCCTGCATTGAAAGCCCAATTTTGTTTGACAATTGATCAATCGACTTGGCATGCATTGAAAGACCAATTTCAGCTTCAAGTTTGGCAAAGAAACAAGCAAGAAAGGAACCGAATACAAGTGAATTAATGCTAGAAAATAGAGAAAATCCAGCCCCGGATGAGATGGATCAGACGTTGAATCAAAGCTGCAAGTTTTGGCTACCATTCCAGTGGCCATCCGGTGCATTGTCTAGTGCACCATCCAGCGCCAGACAGGTACCGGGTTAGCCAACCATATTGTTGTTTTCTTTGAATTTTAGTTCTTTCTACTTATTATATTTTATATGTAATAAGGGTAGTAAGTAGATACTCCCCATCCACAAATCATTAGGTTATTTAGGGTTTTAAAACTATATATAGTTCCTCATCTTTGTATGATAAACAACTATTCCATTGGAATCAATCCAAATTCAAGATCAAACTTTATCTTTTTATGAGTGTTTTTAGAATTCCTCTTAGGGTTTTTAGTCCACTACACCTTGGGCTTTCAATTACTTTAGGTGAGGTATTGATTATTATTTACAAATCAAGAGGTTGGTTGTTGTAAATTATCCTACTTGATCCCCCCCCCCCCACAAATCTTTGATGAGTCCTGTCATTATACTTTGATTGATTTTCTTGCTTGTGTGATCTTAAAACCTTCAACCTTCAAGGAATCGAATCATTTGTAGAATTTTTGCCTTTCAAGTTTAAATTGGACTACTTCCTGATGACCCAACATCTACTCCTATTATAACTGTTCCAGCTTGTCACAGCCTGTACAGTTCTTCAAAACCACATGACAAACTTATTCTCCAAGTTAGCTAAAGACATAACTTTTCTTCTGAATATTCTGGAATATCTCCATTGACTTTAAATATCTCCTTTGACTAGACTACAACTTGATGCATTGTTGTTACTTGTTGTAAAAGTTATTTCCACAACACTCTCCCTCTTTATCATGTGTTTTGATGAATTCAACATCATCAACATAACAGCATTCCAAGCAAAAGTAGTTTAAGCAATCCAACCACAAATACTTAGAACATAAAGTCTCAAACTAATCTGTTACATCCCAAAATAATTTGTCAATCATAAAACCAATATTCAAACCATAAAAGTATCAATATTACATTCATCCAAACTAGTACTAATAATTGTTCAAAAATTATCCAGAAACATGAACCAAGTTACAACTTGATTTCCAGCAATAACTTCAAAAACTTCATCCACCAGAAGCTTCAAAATCCAGCCAGATTGTTTAGAAACTCCCTTAATACCTTCATATGTGTTAATTCTCCCCTTGAATTCATCAAAAACACATTAAAGTGAGTTAAATAGTTCCAGTAAGTCATCAAGTTTTTTATTCATTGCAGCAAACTTTCTATTGACATCCTTCTTGAACTCATCAAGTTTTTCATTAGTTGTCATTGCCTGCGTTTTCTTCTTTGCCTGGCTTACTGTTTCTTCTTGATCATCATCAGATCTAGCTTCTGAACTAGCTTCAGTACCATTTTCATAATCAACTTCATTTTTTAAAACTTGATTCTCGTCGACAGCCATAAGAATACCACCATGATCTAATTTAAGAATCCTGAAAGATACGTTAATTGACTAACTAACAGGAACCTTAACATCATTGTTTTTCTTTGCAACGCCACAAGCAAAAAGATAAGCTGTAATTCTACAAGGCAAAACCAAGACTTGTTTAAACAAAATGATTCACAATGCTGTCATACATAACCATCCCAACATTCACCTTTTGTCCAGTACCTACTGCACAAATTAATCTTTTAGTGTCCTTCCTCAATCTGGTCATATTACCATTAGCTAGCCAATTATTATCCAAAATCTTTCCAAGCACAAAATAATTTGCGGTTAAATCCAAACTCCTCATCATACCATCTCCAATTAGCCATTTCTTTATCTTTCAACCAGATAATTCTTTAGCTTTCAAATAAAAATTAGAAAACCTTTTCAAACCACTTCCAGAGATAGAATTGAAGTAAGGAACTCCCAAGTTTCTTACTGAAACTCTTTGCAAAAAATTTAACCAAATTTCCTCTTACAAACAGCTTTTGAAAGAACTTATCCTCTTCATTTTCAATCTCATTATCAATGTTAGCATAAAATTCAATAACCAAATTTTGACAATACGACATTGAAGTCCAACATTCTTCAGAATTTTCAAAATACCAAATTTCTTGAAATGACTAACTTCATGTTTCTTTTCAACCAACAATTTCTTATGTCGAATTTTGAACACACTTAGCTTTCTTCTTTTCATCAAAGAATTTATATTCAAGAGCATGTTCAGCTATTAGCACAAATTTCTGAACTTCAAATTCTTCCTTAATCTGTTTCCCTTTTGCATCTACAAATTTCTCAGAAATTAGATTCATCAATTCCATCACTCTCATTTGTTTCAACTTTCTCAGATGTTTCATCTTTCTCAAAAGCTTCAACAGATTCAGATTCACCCGACTTTGTTTTCTCAGAACTCAAATCTACATCTCCCTTTTCTTATTCAGATTCACCTTTTCTAGAATCACTCTTCTCAACAAAATTTTCTTCAATTACTAATTTCTTTCTCAAAAGTTTCAACTTACATGGTTTCACAACCAAATCAGGATCTCCTAAGACGAAATTATCTATCACCTTCATAATTTCATCTGCACTATCCTGTTCATCAACTACACCAGCTATAACATTTTTAGAGTTTACAACATTTTCCGCAGTTACAGCATTTATTTTTTTGCCAACATCAATATTCTCCAAAACACTCTATTCTAAATTTTGACTCTCCCCCATAATGACATAAATGTTTTCATTAATAACATGTAAAGAATCTCCTTTCTTATCCTTTTTCTCACCCTGATTGTTCACAAAACCACCCTTCATCTTTTTCTCAACTAAACTTCTAACAATTGTATTTGTATTATCAGAAAAAGTCATATCTTTTTCATGCATTTCACCAATAGTAGCTATATTGGATATAGAACCAGATGGTTTCCAAGGATTAAATGATATTTCAATAGCTTTAGCATGAAATTCCATTTCTATGTTAAGTTGAGAACTTTCCAAAGTTTGTGACTCTACCATCAGTTGTGTATCGTCATTGAAAGTTGTCTGAACATTGATTTCATCAGTTGTAGACTCACGAATTTTGTCCAAAAGTTTTTCCTTTGAAACCCTTTTTTTCAATTTTTTAACTTTCTTTGTTGGTAGTTGACTTGATGTTTCGTTCATCTTGTTACTTCGTGTTCTAACCATCTTCACAAACAACAAATGAGTATTTTCCAAAGAGAAACTAGTTTGTCGAGTAGTAGAAGGAAATGAGATACAATTTTTGAAATTGATGCAATAAATCGATTCATCTTTCAAAGTAAAAAGTTTCCAACTGTTGAATCCTGTGTCTTTCATCTTCTCGTAAGGTCGCATTTAGTCAAACTGTACAAAGACCGAGACTTCTCCTTAACTCAATAAACATTTCAGAAGACAGAGGTTTCAGAACAATATCCACTGTCTATTTCTCAGTTGCAACATGTTCAATAGCTATAACATGTTCTTCAACCAGTTCTCTAATAAAATGATGCCTCATATCTATGTGCTTAGTCCTTGAGTGCTTAACAAGATTCTTTGTTGATTGCACTTTGATTGTCATAGTACATGATCAATTCTTCTTGTTGATTTCCATAAACTTGCATCATCTATTACATCCACAAGAGTTGAGTACAACAACTCCCCACAGAAATATATTCAGCTTCTGGGATACTTAATGAAATGCAATTCCACTTCTTGTTGTACCATGAAACCATGTTATAACCCAGATAAAAATAGCCTCCAGAAGTGCTCTTATAATCATCTCCATTGCCTACCCAATCGGCATCATTGTAGCCCACTAACTGCATGTTTGAATCCTTCATGTAGAAAATTCCATATTAAGTATGGAATTAATGTACCTTGGAATCCTTTTCACAGCAGTAAGATGTGACTCTTTAGGTGCAACCTCATATCTAGCATAAACACCAACACTAAATGCAATATTCAGTCTATTTGCAATCAGGTATATGTTGAGATTTATGCCCAAAAAGGCTATCATTTTCTGAGGAAAAGTGGAAAGATTATAATCTTAATAAGTAATTTTAAACATATTAGCATAACATGCAATAAGGTCCAAATTGATTTAAATAGGT
>JAOXNR010054819.1:0-11960 GCA_028571225.1 Parsonsia alboflavescens | reverse complement strand
GAACAGCCCGAGATCAGCCATGAAGGTATGACAGATGGAAAGAATAACTCAAACAGTCCTATCTTGAAGGTTTCGGCTAGAAGGAGCTCCCATCTTAAGTCTGAATTTTCTGCACTATACCAGTTCACATGGAGCAAAAGTTTCAGATTCTTACTTGTTCCTCTCAGCTGAAAGTCACATGAGTTTCTGTTATTCACACCCTAGACGTCCTTAGCAAGAATGTCAGTCGAAGATAGAAGTTTTCTGCCAATAGAATTTTATGGAAGGATCTCTATTGTTTTGCCCAGCTTTAGTGTCTCGTCCAAGTTTCAATAAGCAACCAAGGAAGCAAGCATATCAGGAGAGATAATTTTCTGCCAAGGAAGTTTTCTACTATTGATAAGTTTTGCTTCAAGAAGCCATTCATTTAGAATTTATTCTGTCCAGCTTTCTTCGAGTTATTTCCATGTTTTGTCCAGTTTCTAGAACAATAATATGCTGTCTCCCATGCAAGGAACGATCAGCCAGCAAGGATGTCCAGCCATGTTCTCCCCAACAGTACATGCTGAATGTTCTCTTCAGGTTTTGTCTCCTAGCACAGCCAGCCGTTTCTCCTTTCATGTAGAAGAATAAAAGCTGTCCACTGTGAAGAAGTGTTCAGCCACGTCTCCACCTGATGCAGCCATATCTTCAGCCTTAAGTGTCTTCTTTGCAGCCTGTTTGTCCGTTTCTTTTGAAGAATAAATGTTGAAGTCTCTCAGCCATGCAATGTTCGGTCTTCCCAGCCATGTTGCCAGCTTAGCTTCACATATTGTTTGTCTTATTTACATTCTTGTTACGTGTCTTGTACAGCTTTCCCTAAGGATTGCGTGTCTTCTATTTGTAATCGTGTCTTGCATTTCATATTTTGGATTGTGTGTGTATTCGTCGTGTCATGTTTCCTTGTATTTCTCTTACGTATTGTAATTGTCCTAGTTAGTTGTAAGTCGGCCATTATCATCTATAAAATGGCATAGCATCTGTACTAGTTAATCAGAGGTCGATAAGAATTCATATCAAGGAGTTAGATTGGAAAACAACTAAGTCGAGAGTTCTAAGTTTTTAGAGTGTCTACTGTAAATATTTTCCGAGCAATAATATGATGAGTATTTTCCTTTCAATGGAGTTCTAAACCTTTCATTTCTCTCTCCCGAAATCTTTTTGAATTCCTGAAAGAGTCTATGAACCCTGATAGTAATCCCCGGTTATAGGTGATTCTATAACAACCATAGATGAGAGCAAGTACCATCCCTTGAGTGGCGAGTTAGAGGAAACGGAGAAGTACCCGCTTAGCTAGGGAGGGTGCCTAGGGGAAAAGAGAAGTACTCATGAGCCGTGTCCAGGGGTAGGTGCTTGAACCTCGTTCCAAATTGATGTATATATTCTCAATGTTTGATAAAATGTCTAAATGGGTTAAGTGACTAAAGGTGAGTTTGATTGTGGAGGAAATGGGTTAAATGCATTTTTCACCCCTGACTAACGGCTTGTTGTTTTTGAAATCACAAAATAACGGTTAGAATGGACATAGACTCTATAATGGCAGATCGTAAAATATTTTGGGATATTAAAGGTAGGGAAAAAAAAACTTTGAGGATAAAATTGATTTTAGTGTCAAATTTTAAGGGTGAAATTGGCTAATCCCATGCTAAAAGTCTATTTTACCCCTAACTAATGGACGCTTAATGGAAAAGATGGATAAAGACCCCATAATCACATATCGTAAAATGTTTTGGGACAATAAAGTTAGAAAAAAAAAATCTTTAAGGATGAAAATAATTTTAGGGTCACACTTGAGGGATGAAATTGGCTAATTTCCCATGCATAAACAATAAATATACATTTGTTATGTCTAAAATATCCTTTATTTCTCATATTTAAAGCTACAATTGTATTTCTTCACAATAAATGAAAGAGTGTATTAAATGGAGGGTAAGAGTGAAAAAAATATAATAAATTTTCTTTGTAAATTATAAAATAATTTATATTGTCCGATAAATACAAGAGGCTAAAACAACATATATTTTGGAACGGAGGAAGTACTTCTTTTAGAAATGAAACATTTAATTCCAGACACCCTAAAATGGAAAATGTAACATTCAATTCCGAAAGGAAGGAGTAATTGTTTTTTTAGGCTTTCAAATTTATCTGTAATATAAAACGATTTGATTAGTATTTATTAATATTTCCATCCAGAATTGAATGTCCCAATTTTGACTTTAACAAATTTTATTGAAAAAGTTTGACTTAGTTCATTTTGTACATAACTATATCAATTCCTTTGTAAATTTTTTACTAATTGAGAAAAATGAGACATTTATTTTTGAATAACCTAAAATAAAAGTAAGAATATTCAATTCTGGACGGAGAGAGTACTATTTTATTCCATTCTTGTCCAATATTTCTTTCTTCAATTTCTTAAATAGTTTACCTAATACTCCCTGCATTCGAAATTAAATATCTCATTTTGACTTGCATAAATTTTAGGAAAATGAGTCAACTTAATTCATTTTACACTTAATAATATCAAATTTTTTAAATAATTTAGAAAATTAGACATTCATTTTCGACAACTCAAGAAAATTTTAATTAATTCAGGAAATTAGACATTCATCTATAAACAATTTAAAATGAAAATATGGACATAAAATTCCGGATGGTAGAGTAATATTTTACTTAGTTAATGCATAATTTTGTATTTTAATACTTGTATAACTAATAAAAATTTAAAAGTGTCTATTCAGTAATTCTAGAACGTTCCCCGCCGCCTCAAATCTCAGGTTATATATAGTCTCATCATCTGCTTGCTTCAGTCATTTTCCATCCAGATAACTTTCAGTCAGAAGATAGAAACTGAGATTCTGCTTTACTTTTCACCGCAAAAAAGCCATGGATTCGACACCCATGGAGCCGTCAACGTTGCAATCTTCATCGTCTCCAGCACAAGGGTTACCGGCCAGCGTGGAAGAACTGGCCAGACGAACTGCTAGGATGGTAATCATCCCTTACGTAGTGGGGTACGTAGCCCGTATGGGCCCACCTGGGCAGAGCCGCGAAGTAATTATCATCGTCGACGCACGCACGTGGACCCTGCGCGTAATCGAAGGGGGGGTTGAGTTGGTCCTCGGGAGAAAATTGGGAACTCTGCCGGCATCCAAGGCCTCAATTGACGCAATGCCTGTTGTGAAGGTGGAGGAAGAGGGCCAGGAGTGTTCTATTTGCTTGGCAGAGTTTGATGTCGGTGGGGAAGCCAAAGAGATGCCGTGTAAACATAGGTATCACTCGGCTTGTATCGAAAAGTGGTTGGGGATGCGTGGGTCATGCCCCCTCTGCAGGTATACCATGCCGGTAGAAGAGGACAAGAAGGAAAGTGAAAATCACGCGGCATCAAATGATGATGATGATGATGATGGAGAAGCAGAGGAGTCACGGGATCAGGATCAGGAGGAGGAGGAGGAGGAGGAGCAGGATGGGGAAGGATCGGTAGTGGAAGAGGAGGGAGATGGTCGGGGACCCACGTTTGTGTTTCATGTTTACTATGCTGGTCGTCGTGTTCGGAGACGGCACAGGTACTCTGATACTGAAACCGATCCAGTCTGGAATTCTGATCGGAATGGTGAGACCGGTGATGGAAATTTGGCTCAGGAAATGGAGATTGATAGCGAGTCGGCTGCACAGGACATGGACACCGATGGGAGGACCTCATCATAGGCTTTATTTTTATTTTTATTATTATTTTATAAACATAAAATGGTATAGTGTTGTGGAAAACTTATGGAAAAAAGGGAATGAAAATAGAAAAAATTAAAATAAAAACAAAAAGAAAAGTTTTCTTTTCGGTTTTTTCTTGTTTATCTCCTCCTTTTCAATTTCGCTGATGCAATCTCACCTCTCCCTCTTCTAACTTCTTTCAAACGCCAGGGCATCTCGAGGTTTCGTGCTTGAATGAACAGGTTTTTCCTCGTGCTGCTGAGGTAAATTGTCATATTTAATCTAAAGGACTGGGCTCAAACTATTTTAGAGTAAGTCCCAGATTTTTTTTAACACTAAGTCCCCCTGATTTTTCACTTTAATCTTTTAAGTCCTCAAATTATTTTTTAACAGAAATCTTTTGAGGAAAAATGTTTCCTTTTCGGGTTCAACCATTTTATTTGGCAAATATGGTATTACCTCCATTCATTTTTGTCTGTCTTTTAAAGTTTTGCTTGTAGATTAAAAAACGCTAATTAATAAATTGAATTTGAATTAATTGTATAAAAATGGTACTCCTGTAATAAATTAGATTATACTACTCTTTTAACTCTTTCTTCTCATGTTTTTTGAATAAGGGCTTCCTCAGTTAATGTATTTAGGTTATATTACTCTCTTAACTCTTTCTTCTCGTTTTATTGAATAAGGGCACCCCCAATTAATGTACTGTTAGAATTTACAAAAGTTTTATTAGTGTTAGCCTTGGAAAAGGGAAAGGTTTCCTAGAAATATGAATAGCCTTTTATATGCCCTAAGAAATTCTTGGAGATTAAGTTTTGAACCCCCTATAAATATTGGACTCATAGATCATTTGAAAGAAGATACAGGAATAAGATATTTACATATTCTTTTCTATTTTGTTATTTTCTTTCTTTATATTCTGCAACAAATTCATAATTCATTATTTGAGATTTTTCTCTTTTGCAATCTTTATATATTTATTTATTCTACAGTTTATGATGTATCTCTCTATTCAATCATATGTATGGTTTTAATTTCATGTTGTTCATTGTATAGATAATATATACTTGTTTTATATTATTGAATCCTTATATGGTGTATTGATTTATTATTAGTTTGTCATCATGACAAATCTTGCAAAACTCAAATTTAGGGTACTAGATATTTTGGGCCAACCTTTTTTTATCATGGAGGCTATATGATGAAATACACTTAGTTTCAATGGGTTTAGAGGACACTATTAAAGTGAGTAATGATGCCTCTAATAAAGAAAGGTCAAAACTATGATTTTTATTCGTTGGCATTTCCATGAAAGTTTGAAAATAATTATTTTATTGTGAAAGATCTTGATATTTGAACAACCTTGAGGAGTTATATGACCACAATAAATTGTGGTTTTACCTAAGGCTCGCTATGTTTGCATGCACTTAAGGCTATGAGATTTTAATAAGTGAACACAACTCTGTCAAGTTTTGCAACAATTTTCAAATTGAAATTATATGGTAAAATATTATTGATACGGATATTGGAAAGACATACTCCACTTTTCATGACTTAAATATGCTCATATAGCAACAATAATGGGAAAAATGGATTTTAATAAATATTTTGAGTTTCTCCCATACCTCGATATGACTGAGCAAAATAATGAACTATTAATAGAAAATTATAATGTCTGACCACTGGCTCAACTTCATTCCCAAAATGAATGATATTACTTTTTATAATTATCTAGGTCAGACCCGTGATCAAGGTCATGTCCATGGATGAGTATAATAATTTTTTTTTATTGGTAATTAACATGGCAAAAGGTAATGAATATTGAGTCTATACAAGTGCTCCTGCAAAAGAAATATGGTAACAATGAAATATCCAAAAAGTCTAATGATGGTCAACCATCATATTTGAATGAGAAAGATTGTTACCACGTGACATGGTGGGAATTTGGTTTCATACATATCGTGCACCAACATCTATCAGGCTTTTTTGGGAAATGAAAAAAAAAATGGTAGAAACATTTTATTCAAGATTCAAAATGGGTATAATTGATATGGATGCAACAACCTACGTGGAGATAAATATTAGGATATACAGATATCCTTACTGATCCTGAAAGGGCCAAAAATGAATATGATATGATAAGCTAGTTTGCCAAAAAAAAAAAAAAATCTTCAGTATTTTTAATTGCTTATTTAATTGGTTTTTAGTATATTTATTTTGCCTAATAGACTTTATGAATTGAAATTATTAGGATCATCCGTTCTTCATTAAAATCAATTTACTTAATTAAGTATAATGTTTCTTTTCTAAATTTCACTATATAATGGAAGATGAACATACAATTTCAGGTAGTACAAATATGATTGAAGGCTCTGAAGGAGCTCGCATTTTATATGCAGAGGAATAAAATTTATCATTGAGTATAGTTTATTTTCCCCAAAATTTCAACAAGAGTTTGTTGAATTTTAAGGATATTATATAAAACTTAATATCATATTAGGGGCAGTGAAAAATAGCGATACGAAATATTTCAAAATTACATCTATAGAATCGAGTGAAAAATATGTAATAGAAAACTACCTTGTTTATCCTTTAGATCGTAGTACAGATTTATTCAAACAATTGAAGTTTATGTTTAATAATTTAGTCATAAGCCAAAAAATGAATTTATTATTTGGCTATGATTGGTTATTTCAACCTGGATCAATTATGATGCGAAAAATTCTTTAAAATTTATTGAAAAACAAGAAGAGTTTTCAATCTTATAAATTTGAGTCTGCTGCTTGTTCTCTAGGTAAGCTGATCATTTGACCATCACTAGTTAAAGTTGGGATTGAATCTCTCAAGTTTTCAAAATGAATTCAAGGTAATATATGCAAACTTGTAGATCCACCATGTGCACTATTTTGGTATTTTATGATTAGAAATCGATGCACACCTGAAATAGTCACATGTATGTTTGTCTCACAATTTGAACTTTCTATGATTGATTATTTGATTGTGACTATGTTATCCTAATTATCCAATCAAAGGATATACCTTGATACTGATGAATTCACATCAAAGACGTATGATGATTATTGCATTTCAATTGGGATAGTAGCTGAACTTTTTGTTGCTCATGTTCATACGCAAAAAGATTTGGTAGAATTGTTTATAAAAAATCTCCAATTGATTGCTAGACCATTACTTTTGAGAACAAAGCTCCCAATTTCATTTTTAGGATGTGCTATTCTACACATAGAAAATTTATTTGTATCAAGGCTAAATAAGTTAACATATTTATTCCCCTATATAATTGGTTTAAGGTCAAAAACTAGATAATTCCTATCTTTAAAGTTTTGGATGAATTGTACATTTTATGATTGTTCCACCACAACACATAAAAGGAAAAGGGTCCTTATAGAAAGATGAGATCGCATATTGGATTTGAATCTCCATTTATTATATTTAGGACCTATGACTAGAGATTTATTCATGGCATGGTTTGACAATCGCCATTATTTAATTAATCATTCTTTCCAACATTATAATGGGGGAGAAAATAAGTTGTTGGACAATAAAAGAGATATTACATGAAATGAATTATCTTTTTCGCATTATGATCCTTACATAAATGAATGAGAATTAGACCTTTAAAGGATAATTCATTAGAAAAATATGACAAAGTGGTTGCCACACAAATTTATTGACCAAAAGAAAGTCAATAAATCTCATGTCATAATTGCAAAATGCTCTTATCAAAGTTGATATCTGTGAAGCGCAAATTAAAATTGAAAAGAATCAATAGTAAGGTTAAAGTGTGGAAGACTTGTTGGTTCAAAAGATAAAAGTTCTTTTAAAAGAAAAGGAGCAAGTTTCTAAGATGACCCAAATATAGGAAAGTGTTTTCCTATAGAGAACAATAAGGAAGACTCACTTCAAGAGGAAATCCTTGACGTAATTCAAGAAAGTAATGATGCGATTTAGGTATTTGAAAATAGTGAACATGATGAGATCTCAGTGAATTATGTCGTAAAGTGAAATAAATGGATCCGATAGAAATTTGTCATCAACAATATATTTGCATATTATGTAGTGTGCAATATTATGATTAAAAGTGGGGATCTTGAACCTACATTAGTTGAAGAATGTTGGCATCAAAATGATTGGCCAATAATGGAAAAATGCTATTGAAATGGAGTTAGATTCGTTCTCACAGCGAAGTGATTTTGTACCAATTGTCCATACACCAAGTGGTGTAAAACTAGTAGGGTACAAATTAATGAGTATTTGTGTGAAAAAAAGAATGAGATAAATGAAATCATAATATATAAGGCAAGGCTTGTCGCTCAAAGATTTACCCAATGACATGGTGGATGCGATCATGTTTTAATAATTAATTAGTTTGGCAATACAAGAAAAACTCGTCTGATGGATGTCATTGAAATGAAGAAAGACTCGAGTTGCTTGAAGTAAACTTGTGAAATTCTCGAGAAATTTATTTTATAAATAGATCATTTCATGGAATAAAACAATCTGAACATATGTGATATAATCATTACCGTGAATATTTATTAAAGGATGCAAAAATGATCTCATATGCCCATGTGTCTTTATAAGAAGGTTTTTTTTTTTTGAATTTGTCACTATTGATATTTATATTGAGAATTAGAATATTATTGAAACTCATGAACAGTCGACAAAAGTTGTGCATTATCAAAAAGAAGAATTTGAAATGGAACTCACACGAGTATGGTACCATCAATTCCAATATATTGAAGTGATTTTAAATGGACAAATTAAATAAATCCTTTAAGCACTCCCATGGTATTTGATCACTTGATGTGAAAAAGGGTCCATTTCAATCAAAAGTGGATTAGGAAGAGATTATTGGTTCTGAAGTATCATATATCCATGCTATTAGAATAATAATGTATCTTGCTAATGTTACATGACTTATTATATCTTTTATTATCAGGTTGTTAGCAAGATATAGTTATTCTCCAGTAAGTGGAGATTGGAATTTTGTTAAACACAGTTTACAATATCTTTGAGAAACAAAAAAAAAATGAGATTAATCACTCAAGTGCTTTTTATTTTGACTTGTCGAAGTTGAATATGCAAATGCAGGTCACAAGCTCCATCTCAAACAGGTTTTTTTAGTTTTCTCTAAAGGTATTTTTATTTCATGGATATTGGTTGCTATTTCCTATGACTAATAATGTAGGAATTCTAAATATAAATGAAGCAATTAGAAGAACATGTTAGGGTCAGAAAATATTCTAAAAGCAGAGAAATATGTTTTCACAACATATGAAGATAATTCTACTTGCATCACTTAGGTAAATTAGGGATTCATCAAAGGTGATAGAACAAAACATATATCAACAAGGTTTTCTTTATTCATGATTTTCAAGAGAAGGGTAAGATTCATACTCATCAAATACGTTTATGTTGTAATTCACAAAAGCTCTCCCCACATCAACATTTGAATAATCTATAAAGAAGATGACATTATGTTGTCTTTAACAAATGGTTTTTATCACGAGTTGGAGAAAAATACAAGTTCTACTTTTTTTTACTTCATCGAGTTTTTATCCCATTGGTTTTTGTCAATAAAGTTTTTAACGTCGATTATTGTGGTGTCGATTATTGTTATTTTACTTATGGTCATTTAAGGTGAGTGTTATAAAATGTGAATGACCATTGTTGATTAAGTTGTAGCCTTGGAAAAGGGAATGCTTCCTTGGAAATATGAATAGCCTCCTATATGCTCTAGGAGATTCTTGGAGATTAAGTTTTGTGCCCCTATAAATATAGGGCTCATGGATTCTTTGCAATATACATTGAAATGGAATAAGATATTTACATATTCTCTCCTACTTTATCATTTTCTTTCTTTATATCTACAACAAATTCATAATAATTAGAAGAGAGATTGACAAATTCAATACATATTAAAGATAAAAAGGAATGGAGGACTCCCTTATTCAACACTAGTATTTTGTTAATGTTCGAAAATTCTAAATATTCAGCGAATCCTTCGCATTCAATTTTTGTTAAAGTTGGAGTAAATATGTAATGAATTGTTTGAAATATTTGTCGGAAGTCTGACTTTTAATGGGATGAGCAGTTTTTAGTATGAAATTGACATGGTTGTTTTACTCTTTTATACATAATATTTCTTAGGTTAAATTATAGGTCTACTTTGAAAACAAAATTTTTAAAATACTTGCTCATTTCAAATTTCAAGAGAATATTTAAATCAAATTTTCACATTTTACCCTTTTTTTTAAAAAATTTTTTAAAAAAGGCAACATTACTCATAAAATCTTCACACATTTTTCCAGTTATCAGGGGTATTGTAGTCAAATTATTCAAAATTTATTACCAATAATTATATAGTGTGAAAAGTACAGAGTAATTTTATAAATTAGGACAGATGACATAGTTACATATTCTAAAAAAAAATTAAGGGAGAATAATCGAACTGGTACTTGTAATGCTCGAATTCAATATTGGTACCTTTTATTTTGTCTACCAATTGAGTTCCCAAACAACTTTTGAACCTTCTAATTTAATACTTCAGACTATATAACGACGTATTGACTCCCAAGATAGCATGTATTAGTTGTTTAGGTACCTAAAGTTATGTATAAATTTAAGATTGGTACTTACTATTTTTTCTTCTGCCAAACAAGTATCAAAATAACTTATGACTTGAAAATTATTTTGATATTTAATTGGCTATATATATAAAAAAAATGGTATCAATCATAATTTTAAGCACAACTTTAGCTATCAAATCAGCAATTCTCCACTCAAATAAATTAATCACTTGACAAACATATGCTATCTTGGTTGAAAATAGGTCAGAAATATTATTTTGGATGTTTGAAAGTTGTTTGGGTATTCAGCTGGTAGAAAAAAAAATTGTATCAATATTAAGTTTGGGCATAACTTTAAATATCAAATTTATTATTCTCCAAAAATTAAAAAGTAACTAAATTACATTTTGGAACCAATAAAAAAGGAAACATGGATCATCGTTCGGAGAGAGGGAGCATAACACTATAAGTTTTATTATGGAAAATTGGCTATAGTCCTGAATAATTTTAGGACTGGTATGTTTGGTCCTTTTTTTTATTATTATTATTTTTTTACATTTTTAGTCCCTAATAAATTTAGGATCGACAACACTACTACTTTTACATGGCAAATGTCTACATCCATTAAAAATTAAGGGAATAATTAGAAATTACTATTTAAAACTTGTTTCATCACAAATATTGACGTGTTTAGTTTATGACAAATTTACTTTTGATAAGTTTGATGCTAATTTCTTTTTATTTTTATTTTTTCAACTTTTCTACTATAACACTTCAACTTAACCTTCCAATAATTAGGAATTGTTAATATTTATTTATAAAAATAAAGGTTCACAAATTAGAACTCTCCAAATAAACTACCAAAATATTAATTTAATGAAGAGGAAAAGAAAGAGAAATGTGTAAATCACAGGTCCAGGAATTGAGAAAGAGAAAAGTGTAATTTTCTCCCCAATAAGTATAGGGAAACTGGGTGAAAATCTTAGTCAAAGTTGGCTGAAAATCACAATTTGTCAAAGAATTTTGGGTTAACTCCTATTTTGACCAAGATAGTTGAGAGATATATTTGGAAA
Organism: Parsonsia alboflavescens; assembly: GCA_028571225.1. Taxonomy (NCBI): domain Eukaryota; kingdom Viridiplantae; phylum Streptophyta; class Magnoliopsida; order Gentianales; family Apocynaceae; genus Parsonsia; species Parsonsia alboflavescens. The sequence continues at coordinate 571 of JAOXNR010054819.1, read as the reverse complement.
ATCAAATCAATCCTATTGAAGTGAAAATCTTCATATTTTAAATTGACATATAAAAGAAAAATAGATTTAATAAGTAAAAAATTGAGACTAAGTTGGCCCAAAACAAACTTATTTCTTTGTCATGTTTAGCAAAGTTGGTTTTTACCAAATTATTGGTGATTTTTCACTTAATTTTACAAAGTTTTTCATGAAATAAATTTTATAAATCTATCCTAATTTATTTCAATTTAAGATATCAAAATTTTTAGCTTATTTGGAGCCCGATTTGATTGATCAAAACATTCTCTCAACTAACTTGGTCGAAGCAATAAATATGTCAAAATTTTTCGGCAAATCTTGATTTTCAACCAACATTAACTAGATTTTTCACCAAGTTTTTTTTTAGGATTATTAGAGATAAAATTACAAATTTCTCTTTCCTTTACGTGGACTTATGATTTATAAACTTTTAACTCATTTTCAGTCCTTTTGGTGTTTATAAGCTTATTCTAACGTGGTTTGAAAATTGCACCATCTCTTTTCCAAAAAAACCATGTGTAAAATCTTTGCACCCCTTCTCCCTAATATCTTG
>JAOXNR010054818.1:0-11963 GCA_028571225.1 Parsonsia alboflavescens | reverse complement strand
GAATAAAATTAATTAGTTATTTTATTTAGTCTTATAATTAATTTGGACTTAAGTCCATAAGATTAATTATTGTTGGGGCTTGAATAAAATAATGAAGTGGATATTTATTTTTATTAGTCTTATAATTCATTTGGACTTAGGTCCATGAGATTAATTACTTAATGGGCTAAGATTAAAAATAAATATTGGGCTTTAATTAAAGGACCACAATAATTATGTTGGGTTCATGATCAAATGAATAATTTTTGAACCTTTAATTAAATAAAAGGATTGTTGGGCTTTTGGCCCATATAAAACCCATATTTCTAATTTAGTTATTAAATGGTTATTTATTATTCCTCTAATAACAAGAAGAATAATGATCATTTAGAAACCCTAAGGAAAAAAACAGAAGTAATTTTTTCTCTCTATAGAAAAATTACAGAATGTCTGTTTTTCTCCACTAAACTCATAGAGGTTCTCCAGTCTTCTATTTTCCTTTCTGTTCACCCAGACGGATAGGGAATAGATTAGAAGATCTTTTGTATAGTAGATCAAGACGTCCAGATTCATTCCGCTGGACAGATATCTGCAAGATCCGTCAATCCAGGTATCGTTCTCGAACTCCAGTGTGAGAAAATTTTAAAATCCTAAGACCCCGGATTCGTTTTCTCATGGATTTGGGATCCGATTCCCTTTTCAATTCCCTCTGAGGCTGCCACCATTTGTTCTAGGAGGTTTGCTGGCATAGATATCTGACTCCTCCCTGATCTTTGTGGTCTGGGATTATTGCTATTAGCGGTTTGGTCCGGATGCCTCTGTTCAGGCCTATTTTACACAGGCGGTTGGGCCCTCCGGGATGGTCTAGACTATGATGGCCTTGGTTGTTTCTGTTGGACAGCCAGCCCTGGATTATTGCTAGTGCCTTCCACTAGGAGCAGGCCTTCAGGCACTGTTTCTCCAGTGCGTAATTGCGTCCTACTGGTTGGTCTACCCCGGCGAGGCGGCTTAACCCGTGTCGGTTGAGATTGAGTCATCAGGTTTATTTATTTTTATTTTGGTATAGGGAGAAAAGCTAGGGTTTTTTGTATGTTTCTATCTTCCCACAAACGGCATTAGAAGTGATGAAGCTCAAGAGTAGCCCCTGGGTGATCGTGAGGACTTTAATGACAGAAGCCTGAGAAGAAAAGAAGCAGGCCACCGGAGTGGGCTGTCGCCCGGGGAAGAGCTCAGATGCCTAAGTCAGTATTCTGGGAGAGTAACCTTGTGTAATTAACTCCAAAAACCTCGTCTTGCTCCTTAGACAGATTATTATTTGATTATATATTAAGAAGTAGTCAGTTACCTCTTTGATTAGGGCTCTTCCATTATATGACAGTTGGCAATTAGGATAATTGTGAGATCATATCTTATCCCACAAATTGGTTTAAGAATCGTGGAGTTTCCCTTGGTTGGGATATCTTGCCATTCACATCTCTAGTCGAGAGCTACGAGCTTTCTAACCAGCCTCTAGACCAACTTCGCGACCAGCTCATGGATGTCGAGGGCCTTGATTATCTGCTCCGGGAGGTCGCACCGAGTGACCATAGGCTCATAGGAGATGTTAGGAGTCGCACACAATTGCTTGTGGCATGGAAGATGTATGAGACGGATTGGATCTTACTAGATCGAAGGTTGGGGCCTGGTAAGACCTCTCCTGAGCTCATTTGTTAGGTCGGGGGTAGCAGGTCGCTGCCCACCTTTCCTTGTTGACTTCATGAGTTTGACTTTCAAGAATTAAGAGTTGGGGCCTTGAGCCCATTTAGGTTAACTTTGTTAGGGTCGTACTCTTTTCTGCCATCAAATAGTAATGATAATTAAATACAAGAAGGATAAAACTAAGTACGCTATATAAAAAGAAAACTATTATTGATGGAGCTCAAGATTGGACTTTGGGTCACCCCGAAACAGTGATGACGTCAACGACAACAACCTAAGAAGAAATTAAGCATGTCATCGGAGTAGGTTGTTGCTCAAGGAAGACTTCGATGCCTAAGTCAGTATTCTAAGAGTAATCTTGTGTAATTAATTCCGAAAAAGATTGCCCTTGTCCTTTGATTGTTTACCATTTGATTATATAATGAGAAGAAAATTAGTTACCTCTTTAATTAGGGCTCTTCTATTACATGATAGTAGGTATTCAGGATATTCATGTGATCATATTGAATCCTGCCAATTGATCCTAGAATCGTGGAGTTTCCCTTGGTTAGGATATCTTGTCATTCATGTTTCTATTGAGAGCTACGAGCTCGCTAGCCGACCTCTAGACCAACTTCAAGACCTTCCTGCAGAGGTCGAGGGTCTCTACTATCTCTTCTGGGAGGCCTCGCCGACTGATCTTATGCTTATGGGGGTTGCTCGGAGTAACGCACAGTTGTTCGTGGCATGGAAGATGTTGACTTTGTTCGGGTCATTCCCGTTTCTCCCATCATGACCCCTCTTTAGGCCCAGCGAGCTCAAAGGTTATGGAGCTAAAACTGCCATCTTAAAGTTGTGACCCTTGAGGGGTCGTGCCATTTTACTTTGCAATAGCTATTTCTAGAGGAAACGTGCCTCTTCAGCTTTTTAAAGCTGACCTGTCCAGTTTTGGAAGAAACTGATCCATTCAAATTTGGAATGTCGCCCCATTTAGGTTTAGGAAAACTAACCCATTCCAGCTTTGGAAGGTCACTCCATTGAGTAGCCCAAGAGACTACTAATCTCATATAAATTAGAAGTCTTCAAAATTTAGAATATACCTAAACTCTCACATAGCTTACAAGAAACTCAGATTTATAGCATCTCCTTCCAAAATTCTTTCTGCTTTTCCCTTTCTCTGTTCAAGCGAACCAGTAACTCAGGACTACTTCCCTTCTCATCTCCAAGGATTTTACAGAGTGAGTTCTCTTTTCTTTTTCTATGAAAAATTTCTTCTTTTTCATCTTCTTTCTCCAACCCGAGATGTTTGCTGTGTCACCTACAGTGTCTTCTGTGTCTAACATTCCTTCTATCCATTATGGAGAAGTTGCTCACTCCCCTTCTCCTGCTGATTTGGAGAATGGGGGTTTTTTACTCCCCTTCAATTTCTATCAGAGCTTGTCCTGTCGAAAGCCAAGTTTACAAGCTCTTTGAATTAAAGGCTTCCTCTATATCCTTTTCCTTGGACTCTATTGATATCTTTGAAATCAGTAGGGAAAAAGGGCTAGAGAAGGGCGACATAGTCGCCACTGTGGAGGGTGAACGCCCCTATAGCAAATGTAATGGACACATAGTCCTTTATCTTTCCAGCCTCAGGGGAGGTAATCTTCTTCCTTTCCTACACAAGCTATTCCTTGACAATGCCTACTTCTGGGATTTTCCCCTAGCTCAACTCATCCCAAATTCCCTTAGGCTCGAGGTCACTTTCATAGCGACCTACCATCTCTTCAGAGTTCCAGTTTCTTTAGAGCTCTTTAGGAGCTTCTACAAACTCGGCATCTCCTCAACTACCAAAAATTCCTACAAAGGGTACCTCCAATTCAATCCTAGTTACAAATTAGTTGGCCCCTTTCAGTCCCTCTTCTTCTTTGCCAGTCTTCCAAACCATTTAGTTCGGTCCGAGCCCTATCTGGACTGGAATCTGCACCATGCTTTCTTGAATGAGCTCCCTATCTTGTCCATTGTACAATTGAAGCATGGGGACCTCCCGATAGACCTGGCCAATTCTAACACAGTCAAGTTTGGGTGTACTTCCCCAATCTAGCCCGAAACCTTCCTTCGCCCTACCGGACTAGGGAGCCCAGCAAAGCGCGACCTCCCTTTGGTCAGGGGAGCTATTGGGATATCCCTTTCTAGTATTGAGATTCGTACCTTTGGTTGATTTCTTGTTTGTTTTTGCTGATTTTTTGTTATGCACTAACAACCCCTCTTTCTTTTTTGTCTTGACAGCAATGAGGACCACTTCTTGGTTGTTCAAGTTTCCTCTTTCCCACCTACTGGTGAAGCTAGGGGAGCAGCTGGTGCCTCTACTACTACTACAGCCACTGCCACTACCACTGCCACTGCCGTCCCTATCGCCAAAATTCCTGTTCCTCAAGCCAGGGGGAAACAGGTAGTGGTTGATAGAACTCGGACAGCCTTGAAAAGGGGGTGTATGGTTACTGCTCTTCGAGCCTCTAAGAGGCCAGTAAAGATCAATGACTCTTCCTCCTTCCCTCAAACCACAAAAAGGACCCCCTCTAGCACTTTCGGAAAGGGGAAGGCCCCCGCAACCTTGAGGTCGAGGTCGGGACTTCATGGCTGCACGATAGAGGAGGTCGCCAGCACTTTAGAAAGGCTAGGGCATGTTGCTCTGGTGACACATTTTGCTAAAGGGATCGCGAGGTGGGTCCCCGACCTCGCCATGGAGTTTTCTGATTCTCTATTCCAATGGCCACACTCCCAATCGCTCTTGATGGAGTGCACACCTTCAGTTGATAGGGAGATATGTGATGTTGGATGATGAGAATCGTCCGCGATAAATCGAACAGGAAAACGGAAAAGGGGATGTTTTGCTTGATCACTCACGATTCTGGTCTAACTTGAATTGCAATTCAAAACCAAAAGTAGAAAACGAAATTCATTTATGGAAAACAAAGGCTGTCCAAAAAACAAAGCTATTGAAGACTACGACAAATGGCCAATATTTAAATACCTAAATCTACCCTAAACCTAATTGAAAAACAATTTGGAAAACCTAATTGAAAAACAATTCGGACGACAATTACCAAAAATACCCCTTAAAATAAATCCGAAAAACATAAAACTACCCGAAAACCCATCAAGACGATCCTGGATGGCGGAAAAATGTCGTACATTGTGGGAAAGAAATGACTATTGCTCAGTAGCCCATTTTCAATCTTCCAGTCAAGTTTCGACCCTCTCTAAGACTGTAGGTCCGGCATCCAAATCATTTCGGATCAAGCCCATTTTCCTTGCAGTCGTTTGGACCTTTGTGGGGTTGGCCAGTGTAATCTGCTGGTTCAAATTCCCCTATCCATCTTGGTCGATGTCCTCATCACTATACTGGCAACTGACCGACGAGGAGCTTAATAATTACACTACTTCCCTTCATACTACAGTAAGTTCCTACAACCCTCGATAAATTTGAAATTGTCTCTGTCTCATCTTAACCTCGATATTTGACCTCTTTACCCTTTTATTTGTAGAATCACGTTTTTCTTGGCGAGCGCCTAAGGAAACAGGCCGAGAAGGCCAAGAAGGACTTAGAGTTTGGTTCCCTAACTTCCGAGCTCCAGGATGCAAAAGCTCATGTTGAAAATGAGAACGCCGAGCAGGCCAAAGCTTTTTTTGAAAAGGTGGCTGAACTTATGCACACGCGTACAAGAAGGAGATCAATGGGGTTGGGGCCGATAGTCAAGCAATGTCCACAGCCTTGGAGGAAGCTGACAAGAAAAATGAGAAGGTGCTTTAGCACAACATCCAGCAAAAAGAGCGCATTTTGGAGCTTGAGGCTAAGTCGGAGGGCCTTTGCGATGAGGTTAGCAATCTTTCTCTAAAAAGCTTGAGGGAACCCCTACCTTCTAGGAGTACATAGAGAACATGTTGCGGCCTCAAATGATAGGGCTATATGTGGAAGTTGTGGATAAACTCCAGCAGCTTAACCCAGGGATGAAGTCCAGCCCTGAGTTTGACATTTAGCTCTATCATCTGGAGTTGATCTCTCCTCTTTCCTGAGAGCAAGAGAGCCTGAACCCAACTTCATAGGAGGTCGCGGCAGTAGAGGCCCCATCCTAGGTTGGCCAAGCTGACGAAGGTCCCTCGGGGAAAGGGAAAGTGCTCGTGGAAGCAGCCCCTGAGGTCGAAGTCATGGAAAAAGAGGTCCTGGATGTAGACCCCACTGCATATGCACTTCCTGAAGATATGAACATGCCTAACCGTGGACTAATTACTCAGTACCTTTCTCATCTTCTACATGCTCATTCTGGAGAACTTACTTGTCCTTTTCTAGGTTATTTATACGTCTTTCAGGTAGTCTTTTATTTGACTGTATTGTTGATTGTTTTGCAGGTCCCTCCACTACTGTTGGGGCAGATCTAACTACTGAAGATGGGGTTAACCCTAGCTCAATTGATATTCTATTGGATGATGAGGTGAATGATGTGCCCCTTATCCAACGTCAGCAAGGTAAGTAGCTGAAGACCTCAAGAGGTGGCGAAGAAGAAGAAGACTCCATTTTTTGTAATAGAATAGGATTTTTCATAGTTTTACTTCTTTACAATTTTAAATATTCAACACTTGATGCTTATTTTTTGTAGTAAATATTCTACAGAGGTCTATTTGTGGCCTCTATTTCTTCTATAAATTGATTTCTTCCCCAAGTATCTCATCTTTTGCTTTAATATTTCGAGCATAACTTTGAAAGTTAAGGCAAATAATACGAAGTAGAATCTCAATAAGTTCTGAAAAGAAAACTTATCTCTTATTCACTCCTTGCTCAAACTAAGCTGAAGAAATCACTGAGGTTATCCCACTATTCAGCACGGTTCTTTCAAACAGTTTTTAAGTCAAATAATATGAAGTAGAATGTCAATAATTTTTGAAAAGAAAACTTATCTACTATTCATGCCTTCCTCAAACTAAACTGAAGAAATCACAAAGGTTACCTCGCTGTTCAAGGAGGTTCTTTCAAACAGCTTTTCAAGCTACATAACAAGTCTGCCAGGTTTGAGAAGTTTTTAAGAGGTCCTATTCATAGAATTTCTTTAGATGGTAGATGTTCCAAGGTCTCAGGAGTTGTCTTCCTTCAAGATCAGCGAGCTTGTAACTCCTTCCTTTGTGAACTTCTTAGATTATATAAGGTCCTTCCTAGCTTTCTTGTAGCTTGGTCAATTGTTCTTGTTTCCCAACATCTAACCTTTTGAGGACCATTTATCAAATTGTGAACTACTTTTCTTTCACATTTTTATTGAAGAACTTAGTAACCTGCCTTTTGTAGACTCTATCAGCCTCCATTGCTTTGTTTCTGACCTTTTCGAGGAGGTTAAGGTCTGCCCTTCTCTCCCTCTCATTTAAGACTGAATCATAGACAGTCAATCTTAAAGACTTCATTCCAACTTCAACAAATATTATTGCCTCTACATCGAAGCATAAGCTGAATGGTGTCTCTCCAGTAGCTTTCCTATGCGTTGTTCTGTTTGCCCATAAAATGCTTGGGATTTCATCTGGCCAAGCAGGTTTGCAACCCTCTTTTTCTAGCTCGATAAGCCTTTTCTTGAGTCCTTCCAGAATAGTTCTGTTTGTGACCTTAGCTAGTCCATTAGCTTGGGGATGAGCTACAAAGGTCAACCTCTACTCAATATTCAGATTTTCAAATAAGGTTATGAACGGGTTGCCAATAAACTGTAGTCCATTGTCCAAAATAATAGCTCGAGGAATGCCAAATCTGCACATAATGTTCTTCCATACAAAAGAATGGACTTTTGGCGATGAAATTATTGCCATTGGCTCAGCTTCAACAAATCTAGTGAAGTGCTCCACGACAACAATTAGGAATTGAACACCCCCCCACTCCTTTCGAGAAGGGTCCTAGAATGTCAATACCCCAGATAACAAAAGGTACTAATGCATTAATGGATTGATACCTTGTTGGTGGCACATGTGATTTATTTCCATTAAGCTGGCAGCTTGTGCATTTCTCTATGGTTTTCTCAATGTCTGAAACCATTAAAGGCCAATAGTACCCTGTCCTTAGTATTTTCTTGGTCATGGTTTTTGCTCCTAGGTACGATCCACATATTCCACTATGTACCTCTACAATGACATACTGTCCTTCTCCCTAGCTTAAGCATTTGAGTAATCGCCAGGTATATGACCTCCTGTATACCTCATCATCTCCTATCAGGACATAATGAGGTGACCATCTTCACACTTGGCCAGCTTCTTTGGGTCTTGTGGAAGGTTGCCATCCTTGAGGAACTTGTAGATTGGATACCTCCAGTATGCTTGATCCTCTATAACCAAGTTTTCGCCTGGGTTTATGCTAGGAGAGTATAACTGTTCCACTAGTATCTCGGCATTCATCCCAGCTATCTCGCATAGACATTAGATAGTGCTTCTGCCTCTGTATTCTACTCTCTGGGTATTTGCTCGATGAGGAAATGCTCAAGTTGAGATGTGATATCCCTTGCTCTTTTCAGATATTACATCATGTTGTCTTCTCTGGCTTCGTATTCTCCTGCAACTTGGCTAGCTATAACTTACGAGTCAGTTTTAACGTGCAATTTTTGCACTTTGAGAGCTCTTATAAGTCTTAGACCTGCTAAGAGAGCTTCATATTCCGTTTCGTTATTCGAGGTTGAGAAGTTGTACTTCATAGAGTAAGGGATTCTCACCCCCTCACGGTTGATCACTACTATTTCGGCACCTGAATTTTCCTTTTCGGTGGAGCCATCAGTGTACATGATCCAAATATTATCTTCATAAGTGCTTGAGAGTTCCAATAGAGTTCTTGTGCATTCTTCTACAAAGTCAGAGAGAGCTTGGGCTTTAATTACTTTCCGTGGCTGAAATTCAATTTGATATCCCGAGAGCTCGAGAGACCACTTCATTGTCTTGCCTGATAGCTCAGGTTTTGCTAGAGCTAGTTTTGGTGGTCAATTGGTTAACACTCTTATCGGGTAAGCTTCAAAATATGGCTTCAGTTTCCTTGAGGTAATAACAATGAGGTACAAAAATTTTCCAAGGTTAGAATATCTAATTTCGAGACCTTGGAGCAATCCACTTACATAATAAATGGGAAATTGTAAACTTGACCTTTGTACCAATAACACCGAGTTGACTGCTTTTGCTGTTGCGGTAAGGTACATCATAATTTCTTCTCCAAGTCTCAGAGACTCAAGTTGAGGAGGCTTTCCTAGGAAGTCTTGTAGTTTTCCAGAAGCTGTTTGACAATCTTCAGTCCATTGGAAGTCCTTTGGCTTTTTTATGACATCATAGAAGTTTTCCCCTTTCCTTGCCTTAGTGCTGATGAAGCGTCCCAGTGCTGCCATCTTCAATGTTAGACTTTGGACCTCCTTGATATTTCGCAAGGGTTCCATGTCTTATAGTGCTTTTATTTTGTTTGGGTTAGCATCAATGCCGCGTTCTGATATTATGAAGATCAGGAATTTACCATTGACACTCCGAAGGTGCATTTTTCAGGGTTGAGCTTCATATGGGTAGCCTTCAGGTTCTGGAAAGTCTCCCTAATATCCTCAATAAAATCTTCAGAGGTCCTGGACTTGATCACAATATCATCCACATAGACCTCGATGTTCCTCCCGAGCTAGTTCTTGAACACCTTGTGCATAGCTCGCTGAAATTCTACCTATGCATTCTTCAGACCAAACAGCATTTCGATGTAGCAGTAAGTCCCGACCTCTGTGATGAACGAGATATTTTCCATGTCTTCCATTGCCATTAGGAGTTGGTAGTACCCCTTATACGCATCTAGGAAGCATAGCCACTGATATCCAACTGTCGAGTCAACCATCTAATCAATGCTTGGGAGAGGGTAGGAGTCCTTTTGGCAGTAGTTGTTTAACGTGGTAAAATCCACGCACATTCTCCATGTCCCTTCTTTCTTTGGTACGACCATTGTGTTGGCCAACGATTCTGGGTATACCATCTTTTTCAAGATTCCTATAGTGAGAAGAGCTTAGACTTCTCGAGCTTTGACCTCGCTTTGCTCAGGAGCAAAGGTCCTCTTCTTCTGCTTCATCGGCTTGACCCCTGGTTCGAGTCTGACCTTGTGTTCAGCAATCTTTTGATCTGCCCCCTCGAGGTTGCAAGGTTGCCAGGCAAAGAAATCCAGGTATTCCTGAAGGGAGTCCACGAGCTTCATTTTAATTTTAGGAGGCAAGAACTCCCCTATCTTTATCCCAACCTGGATCTTCATGCAGTAATTTAGCAAGGAGATTTCTACTTTCAGGTCCAAGACTCCCCTCCTACCTGGGATTGCATGGTAGGTTCCAATTGCATCGACCACCATCCAATCCATGACCTCAGTGACCTCCCTGTCGTTTACTTGGACTGTAGTTGGGACTCGCAAAATCCCATCCACGTAGGTCCTGCTGCCATTAAAACTGGTTAGTGCAGTGTCCGACCTTATCAGCAAGCTCTTGGTTATCTCCATTTGATCAAATGCCATTTTGTACAGGACATTTACACCACTCCCGGTGTCCACCAGTATCTTGTGCACCAGGAAATCTCCAATCTGGAAACACACTGTAAAGGGTTCTAAATCCTCCCCTCGAGCTCGTTTTGACTTCCATTCGATGGCGTTTATTTCACCGATTGTAGGTCGCTAATTATGTAGGGCTGCTGATGGTGGATTAGTAGGGCCCATGTTCCTAACCAAGAACTCTTGCAGATGACCCTCCTTCAACAATCTTTCGATCTCGCACTTGAGGTTGAAATAATCCTCCATGAGAAGACCATGCTCTTTGTGATCATGGTAGAATTTTTCCTGATCTCTCTTAGGATGAGGAGTTTTGAGGGTCTTGGTGGTTTCAAGAGACGTTTCTTTTCCATGACCACCAAGATTTCGGCTCTTGAGGTCTTGAGGGGAGTGGTCACGAGGTCCGAGATAGTCTTTCTATTCTTGTTTGAGGTCCCTCCTTTCTAATGGAGGTCCTTCCTATCTCTTTTTGAGGTTTGAGGGCTTTTTGGGCACCCCTTGTTGTCTTTTTCTACAGCTAAGGCGAAACCCGAGATTTTCTTCTAGACTATTGTCTCCTCAACCTCTATTAATTTCTCTAGGAGCGACTGCAACTCCTTTATGGTTTTTACTGGCTCCTCTGCCAGTCTGAGAGCTACATACCTATTGGATATGTTCTAAAACCATATAATGATTTTACTTAGTTGGCATAACTTTGTATCATGATGCTACTTGTATCATTATATAATTTACTTTTATATCTGCATTTCATTTAATAAATTATACAATGTAATTAGAATAGTTTATTTCTATTATCAAAAACGTCCCTAGTCAAATGTTATTGAGATTAGGATATCAATAACACACTGAGACTAGTATGTGATGATTGATGACAACTGTCATGGATATGAGATATCAAATCATCACATAGGTACATGTAGAGTATCGTGTACTACATTAACTCGCCATGAAATCACTTCATGGATTGTTATATGAGTGTCATGAGTTATTTCATTGTGATAATTATTTTCCCATCTTTTGACTTGAGGTCATCAAAGATTCCTGCATGAAAGATTGCATACTTTGATATTGTCAAACGTCATTCTTAATTGAGTGGACAATAAAGGCATGTATTTAGTATGTCCTAATTTGTGTTGTGGAATGTTGAATGATCAAGATAGGATTTATCCCTCTTATATAATAAGGGAGCGGTGTCTAGCATTCTTGGTTGAGTGACATTATGAAATGCATGGCCCTGCTCAGATAAGTAGATATGAGATATGATGGAGATTCAATGCCAATCATACTAGCTGGACCTATCACAAGAGCTAGAGCAAATAAGTTAAGGAAAACATTAATCACATTTGTGCAAGGAAGAGATGAAATGCTTGACTTTACAACTTTGTATCAAGCACAACCATCAATGGAGGCTGAACCAAGGAAAGTGCTCAACATATGGATGATAGAGGAAATCAAGGAGGAGTGATTAAGCAAGAAATCAAGAAATTTGAAGCAATGGAAGTGTGGCTGGACGAGTTGGACAGTGGGTGAAAAACTGCCAGAAATTTTCGAAAATAATCCTCTTTCTAGTTGTCTTAACTTTAGTTAGACTTTTCCACTTATTGTTAGCTGTAATCTTTATGTCCTAAGCTAGCTTAAGATACCTAATTAAGTCCCTAATCATGTTTGGGGCTGAGCCTATAAATAATCCCTCATTTGTATTGCATTAGAACAATTAACTTGACAAACACTTTTCAGAAATTTGATTGAATTCAAAATGGATTCAACT
>JAOXNR010054817.1:0-11966 GCA_028571225.1 Parsonsia alboflavescens | reverse complement strand
ACTTCATAATTAAATATTGGGAATTACATATTACCTTGACACTTAATCGAATAAGTGAATATAGTAATAGTAAATTCGAAACACTCAAATATAAGTCTCACGTAAGGTAATTCTGGTCTAGAGAATATATGCACAATTACAATCAATTAATGAATAAGATTATACCAATAATTAATATGTCACATGTTCATGTCATTTGTATCAACAAAAACTTCTTATGTTTATTCTTAAATAGAATGTGATTTTGCATTTTCTAATCTATTAGTATCTCTATACTAATCATAGAGAATAAACATAAGCTAATCTTAACGAATTATTCTTTTCCAAAGAATAATTCAACAATCAGAAACACTTATTTAAATTATTTATACAAAAAGATAATATCACATTAATTCTTACTTATAAGAATAATATCTCTTACTAAATAATTAAGGATATAGGAAGACAATAAATAAATAAAACACTTTATTTGTTAATAAAATAATTACATGCTCTACAGCATATTAATATAACATAGACAGCTTGCACAGTGTAGATCTGGCAATAGACAACTTGTTTTCCAACTCAGCAATTTTGCTACATATATATATATTTTTTCTTTTTGTTAGAAATTTCAATTCTGTGTACATTGATAATTTTTTTTGGTTCTTTCTAATTTTATATACATATTCATAATATTTATTTGTTTTTTTTTAAACACATTTAGTTTTTTTTTTTAAAACTACAAAAATTCCTTTTCTTTTTAAATTTATGAACTTTACAACATCTATTCTTTTAATGTTCCCTTTTTTTTTTTGTTTTGTTTTCAATTTTTGCAAGCTAATTTTTTATTTCTAAACAATATTACTATTAGGAAAAATAAAAAATAATATAGTTTTGAATAGGATATGATTTCGGATAGAATATGAATATTAATCTATTCTAATATTTATTTTGGAATGGTTAAATATTTTTCAGATATTAATTTTAAACTATATCTTTTTTTAATAATAGAGTGGATGTAAAAATGTGAAAAATAAATTATTTGATGATTTAGCTAATGAGTTAGCAGGTGAAATCCACTTTAGACATCCTGAAAAATAGAACAATTGGAGGATGAAACTTGAAAGTGCTTAAGAGGAAGATATCTTAAAATGAGTATGTGGCACGTAAGCTCAGAATAGACATCCTTTGAAAGGATGCACTATGGGATGATGCCCTTAAGGGATAAAGGATTTGTTTGTTTTGACTTAACTTAAAAAGTAGTACTTATTTTGTCTTAATAAGCACAAGCATAGTTTGGGAGTTTTAAGGAGGAGAGAAAAGAGAAAGCGTAAGTTAGAACATAAGAGAAGATAAAAGAAATTGTGTTTAATGTTGTTTGAGAGTTTTATAAGAGAAAAGATGAAAAATATATATATTTTTGTTTTGGTTTGGGAGTTTAAAAAGAAATGGGAGGATGGATTACTTTTAAATTTGTTTTTACAAAAATATCCCTATACAAAAGTGAGGAAGGTTTTATTTGGGTAAAGGATAAACATGGAAATAAAGGAAATATGAATGGATAAAATAGCAATTCCATCTCAAGTTCAGATGTGCCCAGCAACCATCCATGATGCTCCATCTCTCCTACAATAGATCCTCAATCGCTCTATTTCTCTTCCTTTCTCTTCTTCCCCACAAAAACCTCTAAATAGAGTGATCAATTCCCTTTTCTCCCCAAACCCCTTCTCTTCTCTCCAAACCCCTCCATCCAAACTAGTTGTTAGGATTTGATTGGTATGTGATGGGAAAGAGGAGGGAGAGGGGAAGGGCTCAATTTACTTCCCTGGTGGAAATACTTATATTTACTTTGATTTTGTTTGGTATGAGTGAAGGGAAAGTAAATGATAAATACTTTTTTTTTTTTTGATTATACTGAAAAATAGAGGGGAAGAGAAGTAAGGCTTATCAAATTTACTCCCATAGCAAGTTGAATAAATTCATAAATAAGTAGATATAATTTTTCTTTTTTTTTTTGGTGAATAATATGCTCTTTTAATCCCCAAATTTATTATGGATGGTAACTTTAGCCCCATTTTTTCTTATAATTTTCTATTTTTTTTTAAAAAAATAATTTCTAGGTCCCCAAATATATTATGGGACTGAAACTTTGGTCCTTTTTCTCATTTCCTGGCTCCAGAGCCACTTATTTGAGCTTTGTCTTCGATTTGTTTCAGGGGCAAATTAGATATTTTACTCCTCTTTTTTGTTTATCTAAAAGATTAATTCCTCCAATTTCACCAAATTTCCTAATTTCCTCCAATAATTGTTCTAGATTTCTATTGTGAAATTGGGAGAAATTAGGAAATCCAACAAAATTGAGGGAATTAATCCTTAGTTAAAAAAAAAAAAATTTGAATGAAATATCTAATTTTCTCTTGAAACAAATAGAGACAAGGCTCAAATAGGTGGCTTCGACATTTTTTGGCCAGTAAATGAGAAAATAGACCAAAGTTGCAGCCCGTAAAATATTTAGGGATCTAGAAAATTTTTTTTAAAAATGGTTACCAAAGTTACCAATGTAATATATTTGGGAACCTAGAAAATTTAAAAAAAATGGGGGACCAAAGTTACCAATCTTAATATATTTAGGGACTATAGGCACCAATTATCCTTTTTTTTGGTTGAACATCTCCACATATATATTTAGGTAAATAACATTTTCATCATTTTCTACGTAAATAATAATATACTTCATACACCGTATTTACTTTTTTATATGAAAAGGAGGGATATTATTAAAATAATTTATCTAGATAAAATTCTGCAAAAACCACTTTATAAAAGAACAATATTGAGAAAGCACTTTTTTTCATACCTCCATCCAAACAGGCCCATTGGTTGTTATGGTGAAAAAAATTACAGCAGAAAAGAAAGGAAAATGCTTATGTTACAGGAGTTTCATGAGAAGAGGATTGATTGACATTGGCAGCCTACTGTTTCTTCGAAGGATGGCATGCTTCAGGGAGAAGGTAAGTTGCCTCCTCTAATTGCTGCAAGTGCATCCTATAAAACACATTTGTTAGAAGGAGTTATGTCAAAATTCCACTTTTCATCTTTGTAGCAGACTTACACACAAACATATACATATAGACAAGACTAGTTGAAACTTTCTTAAATTTCAATCCACTTGCTGTATTGGCACTCTTAACGGGCTCCCAACGTGTAGGTCCAATACGTGGATAATAACATAACCATGGATTCATGGATTCAGGATCTCCGCTTTGATACTTAACAAATACAACCCTACACTAACTTCGTAAAAACATAACACAATAATTTTTTATTGGTTTACAATATCTAACTTTGTATAAATTTTTCCGTATACTTACATAACATTTGACTGAAATAAAATTACCCCTCAGTATGATTGGATTGATTAAACTTTAGAGGAAAGAAGAATATTGTGTTTTGGATAAATTTTCAGAAGTTTAAGGGTACCCTGCTCTAATAAATTCTCCTCTATTTGGAGATTTTATACGGTATTCAAGGAGAAATAGCCCAAAAGAACCAGTCATGCAAACTACAAAAACTGATAAATCTCCTCTAATGAGTTAAATTTATGGGGCGGATTACTGTTAGGCATTCACCCTAGTTGCTATAATAACACTATCAGGGTCCTATTAACGTAAGAATGCATTTCTTTATGGAGACTTCAAAAGAGAGGGGTATTTGGAGATTTCTCCATGATTTGATAATAAAGAAGAGTTGAGGTTAAGAAATACACGAGAATGTAGTATGAAAAATTCAGCAAAACCATGATCTCCTTCGGCTACTGATAGAGCAGTGTTGACTATACTCTCTTCAGAAGACATAAAAAGGGTAAACTCACTTTTCTCATTGGTTATGTACATCACATGGTAATGACAAAAGATGACAGAGAAGAGATTGCAGAATTGAAGTAAGTACTATGAGCTGGCAATTTTAGTACTTGGAAACTGATTTTGCCAGATCAAAGACTTTCATTGTACTATGACAACAAGACTACTATTAGTATCGCTCATAACCCAGTTCAGAGTGACCGAACTAAACACATTAAACTTGGTAGAGATTTCATCAAAGAAAAGGTTGGAGGTTGTATCTTGGATTCATTTCATACAATGAAAAGGTAGCTAGCTGATGTGTTTATGAAAGGTCTTAACAAAAGAAATTTTCATACACTAATTGTAAATTGGGCATGTGCGGCATCTTCACACCAAAGTTATTACCATACTTTTGGAAAGATTATGATAGTATGGGATATAATAAATCCTAAATTGATTGGTTTAGGAACTAGTTTAGATACCCTAATCTTGAATAAATATACATGTACCTCTTGTGGAAACGTTACAAGAGAAAATTCTTCCTCTAAAATCTTTACTATGTGCAAGCAATTTTTCTTTTCTTTTTTTAATTATTCTGTGAAGAAAATTCAACTAAGCTCTTTTAAGTTTAACCCTCCTTCTTACTGTAAAGCTAAGAGTTCTTTTCCTTTTATTTTTCTAGTTGATTAATCTTGCACTTATCATAGACTCTACATGGAATCTGATTTTTATGTAATTCGACTAGTTTTAATGTGTTATAATATATTTATTTGAGATAATTCTAGTCTAATTATGATGTTTTATGAATAGTTTACTCTCATTACCTTTTCCTTTGTTTGTAGGTTAATTTGAGAAGAATAAGATGAAAAAGAGCAAAACTGGAAATTCAGCATATTTCATGACATGGTCAGGATTGAAGTCCAATAATGCACATGAAAAAAAGAATTATTTGTAATTTGGATTCCAATTCTTTAATATATAGGATTTAGTAATTTTTATTTTATTTATTAGACTTTTAATAATATTTCAGGAATTTTTAGAATTAGGATTAGAAAATATGGATTATAAGCCACTTATAAATGGCCTTTCATAGTAATTTTTCAGAAGCTCCAAGGCTTGGGGATCCCATCCCTAATCTTGGGAATTTCAATTTCAAAATTAGGACTATCAAGCAGGATTCTTGAGGAAGAAGAAATTCATCAAAACTGATAAGATCATGTAAATTCTTCTTTTCTCTTCTACTCTTTTTATGCTTTAATTGTTATTATGTCTTGGCAGTAGATTTATTTGTTAGGAAGAACATCAATTAGATTTTTTTTTGATGGGTTTATGAGATATTCTTTTTTATTAAAGATTCAATCTTTTGAATAGTATTTATGCAATTCTTGTTTTAATCTTATTAATTGTATTTATTGATTTATCTTGATCACCTAATGATGGGGAAACAGGTACGACACGGATAAGTCAATCCCAATGCCTCATGGCTTCAATACCTGAAAGTTAGACTCACCAAGGCAACGAGAAATGGTGGGCAGTGACTTGCTACCACCAACCTCCCAAGTCATCGACCTAGAGGTTATCGACCTCTTGAATGAGCTCGAGAGAGGTACAACCAGAGCTCGGCCCACGACCTGGTAACTCCCAACTCGTCTCATAAATCTTCCATACCACGACCAATGGTGTGCGACTCCTAATCACTCCCACAGCCAAGGACTACTCGGAGCGACCTCACCAGAAGAGATGCTTGAGAGACTCAACATCCACGGGGAGGTCGAGAAGTAGGTCTAAAGGTTGGTTAGCGAGCTCGTAGCTCTCAATGGAGACTTGAATGGCAAGATCTCTCGTCCCAGGGAAACTCCATAATTCCAGGAGCAATTGGCAGGATTCAACAGAATCCTATAGTTATCCTAAATGGCCTATAGTTATGTAATGCAGAGCAGAAATCCAGGAGGTAACAGACCTTCTCTTTTTACTACTTAACCAAAAACACAAACTTGGTCAAAGGACAAAAAACTATGGAATAAGCGACTCTTACGCTTGATAGAGAACGTTCTTTACCTTCCAATATCTCTCAGATATGCTAACTCAGGCATCGAAGCTCTTTCCCGTGCGACAGCCCCCTCCGGTGACCGTTTCTCTTCATTTTGTCAGGCTGCTGACCACGGAGCTCCATCAGGATTTGTGGGGTGACCCGGAGTCCATTTTTGACCCCACCACTTCTGGCATCATCTATGGGAAGATTGAAACAAAAAGCCTAGCTCTTTTTTAAACTACAAACAAGAAAAAACAATCCTGATGGCTCAGTCTCAACTTTCACGTGTTCAGCCGCCACGCCGTGGCAGGCCATCTACCGGAACACAACTGTGGATTCCTTAAGCATGGCGATATCCAACTGTGGATTCCTTGGTCATTAAGGATCAAGCAGATTGGAGATATCCAATCTACAGATTCCTTAAGCATGGCGACCTCTAACAAGACCTAAAAGAAGCTCGCCAAGTACGGAGATGGGTACCTCGCTACGTCCTAATAGGAGATGACGAGGTATACAAAAGGTTATACACTTGGCTTGTGCTCAAATGCTTAAGCAAGTTAGAAGGACGATACATCATTGAAGAGGTACACAGCGGAATATGTGGATTACACATAGGAGCTAAAACCGCTGCCAAGAAAATCCTAAGGACAGGATATTATTGGCCTTCAATGGTTTCAAACATTGAGGAGGTCATACAGAACCAATTGCACGGAAAAAAATCACACCAACCACCCACTAAGTACCAATCGATCAACACATCAGTGCCTTTCGATATATGGGGCATTGATATCCTGGGACCATTCCCAAAAGGAGTGGGGGGTGTAAAGTTAGTCATAGTCGCCGTGGAGTATTTCACCCAATGGGTTGAAGCAGAACCAATGACAGTAATTTCATCTCCAAAAGTCCAGTCAGTCGTATGGAGGAACATTCTCTGCAGATTTGGCATCCCTCGAGCTATCATATCCGACAATGGGAGACAATTCATTGGTGACCCATTCAAGTAATTCTGTGAAAATCTCAACATTGAACGGAGGTTGACCTCTATAGCTCATCCCCAAGCTAATGATGCAAAACGGAAACTATGGTGGAAAAATAGAACCTCAACTGCAATCAACATCACTCGAAAGTCTTTTATAGGAAAGGTCGATTCAAGAATAAAACGACAATATTCTTGAGACATTATGATAATCGAATTTTATTGAATCAGAAAACTCAAAGCTTCAAAAAAACATCAAAGTCGGCCGAAAAGCAAACAAAAACGGCAATAAATAAACCCTAAACCGAAAGTAGGAAAAATTATGAAAAGACCCTAAAAGTTTCTAAAATTACAGAAAACTAGAAAAAAGCCCAAAAGTCCATCCAGATGACCCCGGATGGCCAAAAAATGGCCTGGACCACTTAGTGAGTATTGCTCACTGGACCATCTCGGATCGACCTGTCAAATTTGAGCCCATTCTGACTCTCCCACAACTCTTTAGTTTTTACGATTCGGCCCCAAAAACTTTTCCGATCAACTTCGATTGCCTTGAAACTTCTCCTGCAGCCTCTTGTACCTGCGTGGGCCCTCCTAAATATCTTCGTGGGCTAGCTCTGCATCAGCTAATGGCTTGGCCGAGGTCACAAACATGACCATTCTGGATTGACTCAAGAAGAGACTCTCCTAGCTCGAGAAAGAACGTCGAAAGACTGACTGGCTAGACGAATCCTAAGTATACTATGGGCATACAGAACCACACCAAGAAAGGCTACTGGAGAAACGCCTTTCAGTCTGTGTTTTGGAGTAGAGGTGGTAATGCTAGTTGAGGTTGGAATGACATTTTTAAGACTGACCGAATACAATTCAATCTTAAACAAGGGAGAAAGAAGGGTAGACCTCAACCTACTCAAAGAGGTCAGGAACAAAGCAATGGAAGCAGATAGAAGTTACAAAAGGCAGATAACAAATTTTTTCAACAAAAGAGTGAAAGAAAGACATTTCATAGTTGGAGAAATGGCCCTCAAAAGATCAGAAGTCGGCAAACAAGGGCAACTGACCAAGCTGCAAGAAAGCTGTGAAGCACCCTACATAATCCAAGTGGTACACAAAGGACAAAGCTACAAGCTTGCTGACCTTGAAGGAAGGCAACTCCTAAGGCCTTGGAATACTTATCATCTAAAGAAGTTCTACGCCTAACAACCATCTAAGACATTGCAAACCTTGTTGAGTCATCAGTTGAGCTCAGAAAAAAAGGTTAAAATGACACCTCAACAACTCAAATTCGACAGAGCACATATTAAAGCTAAGTTTTTAAGGCTTATTATGTGGGTATTATGCCTATGTTATTTGCTATTGTGCCGAAACAAGTTTAAATATATTATGCAATTGCCAAAAAGTTGCAAATATGAAGCAAGTATGAAGCTCAAAACATTGGCAAAAAGAATGAAGCTGGTGTATAAAAGAAAGGAAAAAGACAGAAGGCCACAAACAGACCTCTTTGGAATATCCAATGTGCATACAGAAAATAAAATCTCCTCGGGTGTCTTCGAAGACGAGTAGGACCTCGAGCTCGAGATCACTATTGCCGAGCCTGGAGAAGGATTCCTAAGCATCTCAGCTATCTCAACTCTACGCCGGGAAGTAGCTTGAGTCCCGTGAGCCATGGATAGCCCTTCCTCGGTGTGGCTTGGTCCTGCCCCGTCATGACTCGGTCCCCTTCTACCATGGCTCGGTCCTCTTCTGCCTCGCCTAGAAGCAACCCGAGTCCTATGACCTCCCCGCCTTGGAGGAACAAAAGGCCTTGCGGGAGCCTTGGTACCTGGAGTTGGTGCAGATCCCATAGCCAAAGAAACTGTAGGGAGGTTGGCAGCACCTGTTCCAAAGAATTGCTCAACTTTTGGTTCGAGGAGGTCAGTCCCGAAGAGCCAGTAGGCGTCCCTCAACACTGTCAAAAGGAAAGGAGAAAACCGTTAGTGAAAAAACAAAAAAAAAGGGAAGAAAAAGGAGCTGAGTTTAGGAGAGCTGCTTACTAGAATAGATAATCCTCGGGCCCATCCTGATAGCAGGAAGGTTGCATAACACCCTTCTCCCTATGCCGGCAGCATTCAAGAAAGACATTGGCCAGATCAAGGAAGTGCACCCAACGTTGGGCCAGTTAGAAGCAGCTAACACCAACAAGAAATCCTTGTGCTACCTAAGTGCTAGAGGTAGGAAGGGAAGCTCATTGTAGAAGACCCGGTTCAAGTTCCAGTCCGGATACCTCTCCACCAGGCTATGTGGAAGACAAGCAAAAAAGAACTGGGATTTCCATTCCCCCACTGGAGATGGGAAAGGACCCATTATCCGGTGCCATGGAACTAACCTCAGGTACTCCTTAGAGGAGCTGAAGACTGACGAAGCCTCTAGCTTGAAGAAGCACCTAAAGAGGTCTAGAGACATAGGAACCCTATAGAGATGACAGGTCACTATGAAGGTAACTATGGATAGAGTTGGGGGTGAGCTGAGCTAGGGGAACTTCCCAGAAAAAGACTGTGTACAGAGAATGGACGAAGGGGTAAAGAAGTCCCCCTTGGAGGCTGGAGCGGTGCAAGACTTTGCTTTCAGCATGCTTGCTGAAAGGGCGCTCAGGCCTGACGGTAGCGGTGACATCACCGTCATCAACGTCCATCTCCATTTCGATCCCTGCGATGTTGGCAGATCCAAAGAAGAAGCCTGAGAACTGAGCCTAAGCACAGTTAGGTCATAGGTCAAACTGGGCATGGGAAGAGCAAGGATAAAGAGAGGGGGAATCATAGAAATCCCATTGTCAAGAGTTTCAAGCCAGGGACGTGGAGGCTTCTGAGATGGTAGACATCTTCTGGCAAAAAGGGTTTTGGCAAAAAATTCAAAATAAGTAGAGGTAAGGGGGAAGGCTGATGCGAGAAGGAAAAGAAGTTGTAGAAGAATTCAGAAGTTTCGAAGAGCTTTTAATATAAGTGACTTCAGAGGTCTATAGAAATTCTGGGTAGAAACCGATGAGCCAGAAGCGGTCCATTTTCGCCTAAAAAGAGTGGCGCAACCTTTCCGAGACCAAAGAACTCTTCGTCTTCCCTCTGTCAAGTTGAAACGGGTCAATTTCCCCAAATCTGGAGCAGGTCATAGGTTCAGAACCCAAAAAATGCTTCAACCTCCTCTTGAAATTAAAATGGGCAGTTTCTTTAAGTCTGGGACGGGTCAAATATTGCTAAAAGTAAAGTAGGGTGACTTTCTAGTTCTGACTGCCCAACAGTTTTCCAAAAATAGGAGAATGCATCTTCTCTCAAAAAATTGCTGTTGCGAGAAAATAGCACAACTTTTCAAAGAGTCGGGACCTCAAGATGATAACTCTTAATACCTAAAGGTCAACCTCACAAGTAGTTGTAAGAAAATAGTTCGATATTTCAAGGGTCACATCCTATAGATGGCAGCTAATATTGCCTGAAGGATCACAGCTTGAAGATGGTCACTCTAAATACTTGAAAGTCAAGCCCATGACCACAAGATGGCAATCTTAAACGTCTAAAGGTCAGACTCGGGACTTGGAGATGGTAATCCTTAATACCTGAAAGTCAGATTGGCGAGTCCCGAGGTACGAGTGGGTAGGGACCTCTTACCATCAACCTCTCAGGTCACCGATCACCAGATGGGCACAATAAAGGCCTCACCAAACCATGACATATGACCTCGTGATCCCCGACCTTGCTCACGTACCTTCCATATTGCGACCAAGTGTGTGCAACTCTGCTTGTGGCCGAAAAATAATTAGCCAGCTTGTAGCTCTCAACCAAAGAAGGGAATGGAAAGGTACCCCCAGAGCTAGTCATTACAAGGAATTGGTAGACCCATTAACGGCTACCACTTGAAGATGGTAATTTATTCATCAACTACCTTTAAGCTCGCTGGGCCTAAAGGGTGTAATGATGGGTAAAGCGGGTACGACCTGGATAAGTTAACCCCAATGGGCGAAAGGTTCGTAGGTTGGTTAGCGAGTTCGTAGCTCCCAACAGAGAAGTGAATGGCAAGATCTCTCATCCCAGGGAAACTCCATGATTCCAATAGCAATTGGCAGGATTCAACAAAATCCCACAGTTATCCTAAATGCCTACAGTTATGTAATACAAAGCAGAAATCCAGGATTTAACGGACCTTCTCTTTTTACTACTTAACCAAAAACACACACTCGGTCAAATTACAGAAAAATTCTGGAATAAGAGATTCTTATGCTTGACAGAGAATGGTCTTTACCTTCCATATCTCTCAGATATACTAACTTAGGCATCGGAGCTCTTCCTCGGGCAACAACTCCCTCAAGTGACCATTTCTTTTCATTTTCTCAGGCTGCTGACCGCGGAGCTCCATCAGGACCTGTGGGCGACTCAGAGTCCATTTTTGACCCCATAACCTAGATATATTTTCATGGTTATATTTCTAGGATTTAAATATTATCACTAAGATTGATAAATCCATATAGCAACTATTGCTTAAATTTGGTTTGGCCAACAACTTTATTTGACAGTAGAGAATTGAATGAATCAAATTGCTTGAGACTAAGGCTACGTTGTTTTACGTAATTTGATGTTGATGATGCCTTCATGTTTTATGCAATTTAATTGATTAAATTTATTGTTCGCTAAACTTAGCTTTAATTGATTAAGTTGGGGATTTTATTTCTCGTCACGAGAAGTAGATCTATTTAAAGGATAGGAATTTGAGAGCCAACACAAATTCTAAAATCAACTGCTCAATTATATTATCAATGATTTTTCTCCATAATGCATGATCTATGAATTGTTCTTATGAACTACTTTCCTGATTGATAACTCCTATCTTTAGACTGATTTCTTTTAATCTTCTCTATTTAAGTTGTAGATTTTTAACACCTCAATTTTATCCCTCCAAACCCTGTCAATTAGTAGGTTTTCACTTAGAATCAATTCCCTATGGGATTGACCCTTACATACCCTTGCTATATGTTAGGAAAAGTCAAGTATTAATTTGTTTGTGTTGCGACGCACAACAAGAATCCTTTAGATCCTTTGTTTTCTTCCATCTTATAATTTGCAAGTTAACCTCTTTTTTCTACCTATTTTTAGAATCTTTAGGCTAGCATAACTAA
>JAOXNR010054816.1:0-11966 GCA_028571225.1 Parsonsia alboflavescens | reverse complement strand
ATTATTCCTATGTGTCCATAGCCAATAATAAAAGATATAAAATATATTCTTAGATTTTATTCTAGTGGAGAGCTTGGTTATAATTTCAATAAATTATACCATTTATTAACTTAATATTTTGTATGGAAGATTCATCGATCTTTAAATTAGGTCTCACTTTGCATATTAATTTGTTCGATTCACATGCATCTCCATACATATAATCAAAGCAAAAAAATAAACTCAGATTGTCATGGGTTATCTAGGACCCAATCCTTGCCACTAGGATTGGACTTGGCCCTTTGGGTATCCTATTTACTATTACACAGAAAAATAATAAAATTAAATAAAGACCTATTCTATTCTCCCACTACTCCTTTTGGGAATTGAGCCGACCTCCAAATGTGGACCTTGATCTCTTGATGGGCCACCAAGTACATCAAATATCCTTGGCATACTAAGGCGAGATTACAAATAGATATAGGCACGCAGACCCAATAATAATAAACAAAATACCAAAGCTTAATTAAATTAATAATTACTACCCAAGGAATAAACAATTCAATAATTGGTCATCCTAAATCATGACTATCCTACATGCCAATAATTCAATTTAAATAAATAAATAAATAAAAGGCATAAAACATTTAAAAGTAACTAAATTCTGAACAATTTAAAACTTAAAATTTAAATTTTAAATCCATCCCTGGATCAAGACCACCCATTAAAGATAGAGGTCCAAATGATAATCTAATGGATGTTAATGCTAATGTCTTTGAAATCAATTACGAAATTAGTGTCAGTAATGAAAATGCAAATGATGACATTGATAAAGAAGTAGATGTTGTTGATGGAGAAAAGAGGAATGACGGACATAACAAATGTTGGTGGAATAGAGGACTCGAGAAAAGAAGCAAAAAACAAAAACAAACATAAGAATAAAAAGGCAGAAAAGAAAGAGGAATTAAAGAAAAGAAAGAGGAAAGAAATTCATTCGATGGATGTGTTTGAAACTTGGAAGTCCACAAGGTTTGTATCGAAAGGTATTGTTGAAGATCCAAAAAAATTAAAGGGTAAGAAGTCAGACAAAGACCTATGAGGATTGCTTGTGGAATTTTCTTAATGTATGGGCAACTAGACTGCTTCAATGTCGTTTCTAATCTTTGTTGTTGGATGAGAAAAAAGAGACCTTTATTAGTTTCTTCGCTTTGTTAATTTTCTAGTAAAAAACATTTGTATCATCTATATGCATTAGTCTTCTTTAGTCCATTAGTAATCGATTGAATCTTTTGCAACTGCAATTATACTCAGAGGCAAATCAACCAGATGTAATGTATAAAATAGAAGAAAAACACTGGCAAATAAGATCTTCATGAGAAACTTACACCAGTTTTTAGTTTGCCAAGACAATAGCAGAATGAGAAGCCACCATTGAGAAAATTTCAATTGTCAATATGACTTGCAATTTTGAGAATGTGCCAATATTTTTCACGACTTTAATTTTTTTTTTCTTTTTCTTCTGAGATGCATCTTTAATGGATTAGAGTTTGCCTATGTTCTGTGGAATGGATGGAAATAAATAAACCTTGAAAGGGATCATTAGTTCAATAAAAGGGAAGTCATTAAATGTGGGAGACAAGCAATTTATAATACAGCCTTGATCTGTTCATTTTGTGAGTGCGTCATACATGTACAGTAAGTCAGATCATCGTTAGGAGAACCAAGACAACAATAAAGTGATAATTAAAATAACATGGAGGTTTGAGATGCTTAGACATTTGATAACTCATAAAATTACGGCTAAATGGAAATCCATTTCAAAACATTCGTTTGGATGCATATAATACATCTTTACATCTGAGGATTTTCAGAAGAAGAATTCCTTACCTTCATCAATTGTATATATAACACAAGTGGACAAAAAGGTCAATTCGTAAGTGACTTAAATTTTAAACTAATATAATGGCAACAATCAAAAACCAGTTAATACGATGACCGTCCACTGAATAATTTATAATTAAAAAAATAAGATAAAGAAATGGAATGAATAATAGCATGAAATGGACATCCAATGTTAACAAGTGATCTCGACAAATAAAGTTTAGTTCAACACAAATAACTATTTGCAGCATTAATGAAACTAGTTTGTTAAGTTGAAGGCGAGGGAGATGCAATCTATGCGCGATGCCAAGTAAGGTCATGCTTATTCAAAGTCTTATCAAGTATATCATCCACATCTAAATCTGGGTTCCTCTTTATTAAAGCAAATATGGTCTCAAGTTAAGTCGAGCAGGCGTTGCTCATCGGATATTTTTCAACCAAGTTCCGCATAGTCTTAGACCTCTGAAGCTTAAAAACTTCCAAGTTTCCATCTTCATCAAAAGAAGTGCTATAATCATATCACTTAGCCTCTTTGCTTCCTAATCTCCTTGGCTTTCCTTTTAGCATTTTCGTTATATTCAGCCAACAGATCTTTCCTAATATTTGAAAGCATCGTGACCTGATCCCTCAAATCACCCCTTTCTTTCTTCACTTGGTTCGCCATTTTCATGCAATCGATAAATTCATTGATCAACTTTTCGAGTCTTCTCTCCAAATTCTCCTTAAAATCCTTCACTTACTTTCAAGGTCAGCTATCTTGAAATTCAAGTAATCAACAACTTTATGAGATCCATCATCTTTTTCGTCTTGAGCAGGTGACCAAATCATCCCAGTCGTCATTTGGACAGGAAATTTTGAGATTTCGGCAATGTTCTCTATATTCTCCATAAATTTTCTTTTCTTTTCTTGAAATTGCAACTTCTCCGAGTTTGGTTAGCATACGTTTTGTGAGATGAGTAAGCATAAATAAGAGTTTTAAGGGAACTTCTTATCAATATCCAAGAAGTCCACCGAATCAAGATATGCTTAGGCATTAAATAATTAATATTATATACTCGTGAATTTATGTGTGCACCATCACCTAAATATAATTGATACATTGGACATCCCTTCAAGTTCAATAGTTAAAACCAACTGGTTTGGATCTTATCAATGAGCAATTCAACTTGAAATCCCTTTTCGCTTTTTTTTATATTATTATTGGATGCATTAAAAATCATATGGATATCTAATAGTTTACAGAAACTGTATTCATCATGTTTATTAAGTGGACTAAAAAACCATATGTGAATATAATACTAATATGGAAGTCCACGAGCAATGATTCACAATTAACAAGAGAAATAACATAAAGAACTATACTTCACAATATTAAGAAAAATTACTTAACTTGTTAACAATAGATATGTAATGGGTGAACGATAGATCCGTAATGGATGAAATTCAACACATAACTAGCATTGATCTATCAAAAACATTCTAAGTTTCATCAACTTGCATTTATCCTTTGGAGAAACAATTCTCTCGGTGTTTTCCACATCTGATTCGAATATTGTCGTTCTTGATATTTTTCAATGCGCCACTCAATACACATTTTGTTAGAAACGGTTTAACGATACAACAACAGTACAACCTCTTCCAAACATTGTAATGCACTTTCATAAGGCCATAGCAACTTGTTGGGAATTTTGAGATCATATCTAATAATTCACAGATGTACTAAACAACACAAGTTTTGCAGAAAGAATGAAATGATACTCTATAATAATAATTTTAACTATAGAAAGCAGAAAACTTAAATGCTGAAGATAAGTATCTAAATTTTCATACCAATCCTACTATCAAAACTTTTGGATTCTTCTTTCGGAAGCATCTTCTCATAAGGTGTAGATATCCATAGAGGTGTCAAAAAGGAACAATTCAAGCCTAGTTAAGCCCCAAAAGACTAGGATCGGATTAGGTCAAGTCTAAACCTTGTTTTGAAGAGCCTATATTATTGAAGCCCAATCCAACCCTCACTAGCCTGAGAACCCCCAGAAAATATGTTTATTCTAAAACTTGAAAGCGAGCCGATGCTATGATCAAACCAATAGTCTATGAAAAGTAGAGATTGAAAAAGTAAAATTAATAAAGATTCTTTCTAAAAAAGTTTCAAAAAAAATGCCAGTTAAAAAATCCAAACCCTGCTCTACATTTTTGTCTGCCATCGGCATTCCAGACCTGATATCTAAAAAGCTGCCCATTTAAACGGATTGAATAATCCAAAATAATAATAATAATAATAATGAAAAAATAAAGATCACATGGCATTTCCAGTTGAAAGAATCTTACGTAGCAACAATTATTTAAATTTAGTTTGATTAGAATTTTATTTGACAATCGAGAATTATATGAATCAAATTGCATGGATTAAAGTTACTTTGTTTATGTAATTTGAGGTTGGTGATGCCTTCATGTTTTTTTCAATTTAATTGATTAAATTTATTATTTACTACGACGTAGGTTTAATTGATTAAATTAGGAATTTTATTTCTCGCTATAAGAAGTAGATCTATTTAAATGATAGAAATTTGAGCGCTAAGACAAATTCTGAAATTAACTACTTAATTGTGTTATTTAATCTATGATTGACCCCACAGCAATTGACCTATGGATTGTTTCTTGTTAATAGCTTTCTTATCTATATTCTTTTCAACTAGCTTTATATTCTTTGTTTGATTTTAGTTCACAAAACTTTCAAAAATCCCCCCGGTTATTTATTAATTAGTTTTCATTAAACTTAAATTCAATTTTATGTGGGTTCGATCCTACTTACTCCAATTGCATAGTTTTAATAGATAAGATTAATTTATTTGTATCACGATGCACTATCAATTATCTTTATATGCAATTGTGTAATAAAATATAAAGAATTTCTTTTTTTTTTTTTGGGACTCAATGAAAATAAATTCAATTGATTACACTCGTATATTTTGTTTTTGAATCATCATAATAATTAGTATTTATCACTAAATGCCCCTTGATAATCATTAGTTATTATTGATATGTTTGAAAATTACTCCATAGATTATGTTACTTCCATTTTCCATTGCACATTTTATTTTAAAACTTAATGAACTACACGGGCCATAAACGAGACTTTTATGGAAAAATTTAAAGCTAATAATATGTTTTACTATGATATTAAATATAATTTCAAAAATAAATTTTAATATTTTTTATAGATTACATCATACATTTAGTCCATTGTAAATGTTATTTAAGTTCCAATTGATTTTCAAATTAAAATGAACTAATATGAAATAATTTGAATGAATGGGAAAATATTATTGGCATTATATTTATTTTAAAAAGGTATTGGAAAATATAATATTTTTATTTTAAAAAAACATTTTGGATAATCTTTTCTATAGAAATTTGAACATATAATCATTTTAATTTTTTTTAATGTGAATATGAAAATTTAAAAATATTTAATGTTTTCATAAATTAATTGAATCGATTTTATCAAAATGTAAAAATAAATAAATTTAATTTTAATTAGAAGATGAAAACTTAACAAAAATTTAATTATCTACTAAAAAGAAATGTTTTTAACATGAAAAGTTCATAAGTTAATCAAATATTTTACAATAATTTTAATTATAATTAATATTGATAAAAACTTCACTGTCTTCCCATTTTTTTATCATATATAAACATAATGAATGTCGATGGAATGATTTCTAATTAACAAAACAAAAGAAATAATACAAAGAAATGCAATGCATAATTTAAATTAAATTAAGTCCAACATTAGCAATAGATCTAAACTAAATAAGGTTTTACATACAAAAAGAAGTTTACAGTCCGCATGAATAAAACTACGTTCATTAACTTGCATTATTTGCTTCCTGAAACATTTTTCTCCTCAAAGCAAATTGATTAAGGAGATATTCTCGAATTTCAAATAATCGAATGTTGGCCTGGAAAATTGCTTTGTGCGAAAGGATACTCCAATCTTACAACTTCCCCATGCATTTTACTGTACTTTCATAGGTCGTAGCAAGTCGTTCAAAATCACCAAATATTGAGGACTAGGTGGACTCTAATGAAGTGGACCACATGAGCTTCTTCAGATATAACTCTTAATTGGATTGAAACCAAACAAAATGATAATTATATTTTAAATAACCCTAGACCCAAATCATTCATCTCATAACTAAGAGTTGTTTATTTTATAAACAAACATAAGAAAATATATAAATTTTATTTTTTTTAAATGTAGTTTAAAATAATTATTTAATGGAATTTTAAATGTTTCAAAGATATATAACCACTAAACCCTATACCCGAAGCGTTTTATTAACAAATACCACCAAGATTATATTATACAAAAAGTGGATTAAAAAAAAAAGACAGTTCTTTGATTCTAAATTACAACTTTCATATTTCATTCTCCTTTTTTTTTTTTTTTTTTTGCTAGATGAAAGGATTTTAAACCATATATAATTATACTTTCAAGTAGATGTTACGTTTTTATATTAGTGTAAAAAATGCCAGATACCCTTTAGCTTTCCAAAATTTGGATTTTACCCTCGAACTTTATTCGTTCCGATTTTTACCTTTCAACTATCCAAATGTACTAAAATAGGATCTTCCGTCTATTTTAGGTATTAAACCCAAATAGAAACCACCCATGTGTCCACCACATGCAATGTTTAAAAGGTGATTTCGTCCCTTCCTCAACCTCTTATAATGGTACCAGTTATTTCCCTCTATTTTCATTCTCACTGAACACATAAAAGCCACGAAAGAGGTTGAAATCATGGCAGATTGAGCAGTCACCTTCATCTTGAACTTAAGGTTTGCAGATTAGTCATGCCAAGAAATCGAGGCCAACGTCTAAAGTGCTACTGTGGCAAATTAGCTACTATAAGAACCTCATGGACAGACAAGAACCCACCAAGAAGATTCACCTCTTGCTGTGAAAACCAAATGGGTCTTTCTTTCCCATCTTCTTGACCACTTCTTGTATTATATTCTTCGTTGTTCTAAGTGGATCAATTTGTTGAAGGGGGAAAGCTGCAATTTTTCCAATGGGTGGATCTAGAGATGTGTGAAATATCAACTAAAGTCATCCCTGGCTTGCTTAGATGGATTAGAGCTATGGAGGTGGAGATTGAGCTCAACATCGATAAAGTGAAAGAATATGAAGAAAGGGTTGAAGCATTGAAATGCAATAATCAGAAGTTGGCAATGGAGAGTATGAACCTAAAGCTCAAATTTCATATTATTGTTGTTGTAATTGGAATATTGGGTATGATGTATTTTTTATGGTTGTGTAGTGGAGTTGGAAAAAATGGTAGTTATAATGGCTTTAGATATAAAGCAATTGGGGATGTATAGGTGAAATTGACATTTATATATTGGAAATGGTTTTGTTTTAGAATGGTCGATTTTTAGGGATTGTATTACATGGTATTGGTGGTTGAATAGAGGTGTATATTTCTTAGAATCTTTTTGAATGAAATGGAATAGTTAAAGCATCATTTTATCTATGTACATTGTTTCTTAACTTTGGAAATGTGAACCCCAACATTGCACTGACAAACAATTGGAAACCAACCAAATACTCGATGTCCTATTATACTTCAACAAGCAAAGATTATCACAATTAAAATTACATAGCTATAAATAATCCCTTTTGGTATTCCAATAATCTAAACCAACCAAACACTATTCAAGTCAAATTCAAATTCATAAAACAAGTTATAAAGGTTTAGTCAACAACAAATTTGAACCATCCATACTCCAAGCAAGGTACATTATAACCATATTTTGCTAAACCATGTTCAGGTCAAATTATGTTGTTAAAACTACTTTTACAGCACTGTGAATTCAGTCAAATAATAAGTTGTCTAGAATCTAACCAAAATAACCATTTGTTCTCCAATTAACCTATATATCAACAACCTACTACCCAAACCAGCAATTCCTCTGTCCATTCATTCTTTAAAAATCAATAGCCAACTACAAAAATAGAGTATTGATTCCGAAACATATATTTTCGGCCAACATAATTCAATTCTTCTTAGGTCTTCCCTTTGTCTTCAGTACACTTGGGTACTTGTTCCATGGGTTTTCATCTCCCAACCAAGCCCTTCCAAGATCTTCATATGCTCTAGATAATGCTGACCTGGATCTTGTATTAGGACTTGCACTTGTGCTTCCCACATGTGCCTGCAAATAATATTCAGCGTCTCAATATTTATCCACATATACATTAACATATTCAATGTAAAGTTGATGGGCTATAAAACCAAACTGTTCTTGGAGTCTGGGAGCTTTGAGTATCATTGGTTGCATTGTTCTCTACACCATGTGGTTGGGAAGGATTCACCCTTTTCCTTGAGTTCTGCACATACACACACAATATAATTGGTTTTTATCACATATTAATTCTAGAAAGAGAAGAAAAATGGTATATATTTACCTCTTTTTGTCTAGGGGGTTGCTACTCTTGGGCCCCTATTTGCTAGGATTGGTTGCCCCCTATATGCTTAGCCCCTGTCCATTATGGTTGGGTAAGGGCGAACGCTTTTCTTCAATATCCATGATCTTCTACATTCAATCCTCTCCTTTAGCAGTCCTCTGATAGTCTCCATCATGGATATGATTGGTTGGTCTCATGGCTCTCTGATGAATGAATTGAATGGTTTAGATATGTTGTTACATAACATATATGTTTTTGTCTCATTATCAAATTAAGCCCTGCACCAAGGTGTAGCTTCTGGTCCATTAGCTATAAATTTGTATGCATCTATGTCATACTGCTCCAAGCTTCTCATTACAACCTTATATATCTCTTCATTGGTGGCACTGGCAATCTTCCATATCCTATCTTTCAAGGCTTTCAGTTTGTGCACTAGCTTGATATTGCAATACATGTGCTGCACATAATATCTATGCATGCAGTGTGGTAGCACCTCATCCAAGGCTCTATCAAGTCCCTACAAGAAGAAGAAGAAGAAGAAGAAGCAAGAATCAACTTCTGTTCACATTAACGAAAAGTAACAAAAAATTAGTTTACCTTTTGCCCTACTGAGATTATGGTCCAATCATAACTTGCAGTGCCAAGTATGTCCAAGTCCCTTGCCAACAGTTGAAAGAACCACTCCCACTGCTCATAAGCTTCCTTCTCTACCAATACCACCATCCATTGTCTGCATCCACCCCCACGGCTATGGAGCATCCATTTGTTCCAATTAATTGCCTGCAGCTAGTCAAGAAACTCTTTTTAATGGTCCAAGGCAACAATACATTCTCATAAACCTTGGACCTTTGTCTTGTTGTTGTTCCCCGAAATTCTGGTGGTGTATTTCTATTGTTGTGTTGGGTGTGTTCTCTCAATCTCTATTGCATAAGTCCACAAAAGGGCATACTGGTTTTGCTCAAAGCCAATGATCATTTCCCTAGCAAAAATCCTAGTTGAATAAGCCTTGTAAGGACTTATATCAGACTTGTACTCCTTAACAATCTCTTACCGAATCAATTTGATTGGCATGTTCTTGTTCAGCTTAACCCTCTCTGCATACTTATTTGCTATCCTCTTGGCAGTGATAAGTGGATTCTTCCACTGGTTATTGCAATTCTGGTGTTGGAGTCTCAAGCTCTTTACAACCAGGTCTAAACTCTTTGTTGCCTTCTCAACAAAGGTAAATATCATCCATGGATAGTTAGGGCTCTTATACTTGGCCCTCACCCTCTTGGGTTCACTAGGTTTCAACCAAACTGAATTACCTTCTTTGATAAGGTAATTTCTCACTACATTCTTGAACTCTTTTCCACTTGTAAACCTCATTCTAGCATTGAATGAGGGATTCTCCAAAGAATGCGTCCTCATTAGATCCATCAATGCTGTATAAATCATCATTGACCCCATCCTCATCAGTTTCCCTATTCTTCCCATTATCACCACCTTCCTTATTTTCAGATGCCCGCCTTCTATTGAGATATTTTTACCATTCAACTTCTCTTCATTAGAGCAAGTTTCATCATCTATAAAACGATCTACTTTGTAGTCTATATCTAATGTATCATCAAAATTTGTAGGTGCACTCTCTTCCGTAGCATGCCTTGAAGTTCTAGGCTCATTTTCCTCTCCAACAGGCTTCGAAGTTCTAGTCGCATTCTCCTCCCCCAACAAGCCTTGAAGTTCCAGCATCATTATTGAAACTAGCCCCATCCTTGCTCATAGAGTGTGCATCATTTCACCTGCCTTCTTTGTCACCATTCCAAACATATCAAATATGATAAAATGCATGAACGATTATCAAAGGTAATGAAATTACACAGGGAATCGATTAAAGCCCCGGACGATAGTGGGGTTCTTAAGGGTGGTAGTCCCTAAGCAACGGTCTCGCCCTTCCAAATCTGGTACATCGCCATGTCTAGAATATGACCATTCATACGATTCTTTAAATTGCAATGACATAAAAAAACGACAATACTAACACAAATATAAATCATAATCTTATTAGAAATAATTCTGGCAGTAAGTCTGGTCATTAAAATTTAGTTTATATAGAAACAGAGTCATACTCAGTAGACCATCTATATCAACATATAGAAAGCTAAATTCAGTAAAATTTTCTATATTATCATACAAAAGCTAAAATTTAATAAACGTCTGTATCAATATACAGGAAATCGAAATTTGTAGAATATCCATATCAACATACAGATAATGAAATTTGACAGAAATAAAAAACCATACTGGAAATCAAATTTAACAGAATATTGAAAATTGACTTTTAACAGAAATCTAAACATGCTGAATTTCGAATTTAACAGAAATCGAAAACATATTCCGAAAATCGAACTTTAATAGAATTTCGATTTCATACAGGCATGTCATGAAATCATAATTTCACATAGAACTCGTCTAAAGACGTCGAATCTAGCTCTGATACCAATTGAAGGGAAGGCCACAAACAGACCTCCTCCAAGCATCGATCGGAGGGAGTCTAGAGAGGGTACAGACATTACCTTTTTCAACTTTTCAGATAGAAAATAGGAATTTGTAGTCACCTGCAAAAGTCTCTGACTTCTACCTCTACTCCGTCACACGAACGTTTCCTTCTAATGCACGTCTCACGAACACAACAACAGGACAAACACTATTGAACTGCTAGATTCAATCGTGAATATCGTTTTTCTCGTTTTTGGTTTCTCTGAACTCTCTTTTTTTT
Source organism: Parsonsia alboflavescens (assembly GCA_028571225.1). Taxonomy (NCBI): domain Eukaryota; kingdom Viridiplantae; phylum Streptophyta; class Magnoliopsida; order Gentianales; family Apocynaceae; genus Parsonsia; species Parsonsia alboflavescens. The sequence continues at coordinate 873 of JAOXNR010054816.1, read as the reverse complement.
TTTTCCTTACTCAAACACTCTGACAGAAAAAAAAAAACTACAGCAAAAGAGTGAGGCGTAATCCAATTGAAAAACCTAGAAGACTTTGTGATAAGAAGTCTTCTGGATAAATCAATCTTTTATTTTCAAATTCTGATTAGAATTCAAAAACAAGAGGTCTATCAGATTGTGACTGAAAAAGATTTGTCTAGGTTCAATGAACCTAGAAAAACACAATTTAGTCACATAATTAACTCTTAATTATATTTTGGTTAATTCCTATTTGTGAATTAGCCTAAACAACTTTAGCTAATTACGTTTAGGTCCCAAACGAGATTCTACCCATTAAGCTAATTATGTTCTGAATGTGTGACCAAATAGGTTCTCATAAAATTGGCATTTGACATTAACGATATTTAATGTCATGTACAATAAGCGGTGTGTAGCAACACATTATTGCGATCCAATTAGCGAGAATATCGGTGACAAGACAAAACCTTCCGTGATAAAAATAACATGTCTTAATCTCTTTGTCCAGGAAGTCATAATTAAACACGAGTCATGGAACGTATCATACTCGTAAAGTTCAATATCTAAATTCTCAGCCCCGAGTAGATTAATTAAACAGAATAAGAGAAATATCTCATATCTACTTATTCGAGCATGACCATGTATTTCATAATCTCAGTCAACCAAGAATGTTCGAGATCACTCTCTTGTTATATAAGAGGGGCAAATCCTATCTTGATCATTCAACGTTCCATAGCACAAATTAGGACATACTTAATACATGCCTTTATTGTCCACTCAATTAAGAGACGTTTGACAATATCAAAGTATGCAATCTTTCATGCAGGAATCTCTGATGACCTCAAGTCAAAAGATGAGACATAA